>BMAO01002392.1:0-42457 GCA_019973975.1 Trichonephila clavata
AACATTTTGTTCGTTAAATCGGGGTCCAAAAGTAAAAATTTTTTGCTCTAAACTTTTGAAAATTATATAATAAGCAACTACACAAGAAATATCCATAGTTAAAAATTACATACTTCTTATTTAACTGTTGGAAATATTATTAGGGAATTATTACGCACCAATTAATTGAACATTTAGTACTGTCTTAATAGATGTTTGAAAATCTTTCTGATACCTGACCACTTCTTTTTTAGACTTAATGCAGAGAAAAAAATACTGCGTCATCTATACCCTGCTACATAATGTATATTTTCACAGTTACCAAACAATGTAATGCGTTAGAAAACGTAACAGTTTTGATAAGAGTTTTATTATCAATTTCTGCAGCATAATCGCTATTCAATGCCTCCAACAAATCAACAATTTTCTGATTTTCAGTTGCACGGATTGGCAGTTCGCCATCAAATGTATCATAATCATTAAAATCTTAAAATGTCCCCTGAGTTGTGGAATACAATGAGATAAGAAAGAAGTGTTTTGTCCTATTCAAAACTCACACAATAGGTTACACACATGACTTATCTACACCTGTAAAGTCTAATAACGTTCTGCACACTCTTTCTCATCTAAATTTGTTTCTTACAAGACAAAACTTTTTTCTATTGGATTTTTCTAAAAAAGATGTCATTTGAAAAAAAAAATCAGATTTTTTTCAAACACAAACAAAAAAGTTTTTGATATAATTTGTTAAATAGAGGCTTTTGCTTTGTTTGAGAAAAAATTCGGTTAATAGCGAAATTCGTTTTATAAGGCGTTCTTTAAATCGGGGCCCAACTGTATTTCATTATCAAACACGTTATTTTTAAAATATTAAGTTCGGCTAAAAATATACTAGAAATTGTCAGATTAATTAATTATTTTTCAAATGAAATAAGAGTAAAACTTCTAAATGAATCTATTAATTGAATAAAAAAGATCTTTAAGTTTCAAATTTAGTAAACAAAAGCTAAAAAAAAACTAATTTTCCTTTTTTTTTTGTCATTGTTATCATTGTTCTTTTTTGTTTTCTTAGTAACATTTTGTGTAAGATGTTTTCGGAAAATTTGTATTTAGAAGTTTAATGCAAAATATAACAAAACGCTTTATTTAGTTTCAAAAATATTTACAGCGCCATCTATGGAGCTAAGTTTAAACAATTGTCAGTTACTATTTCTGGATAAATGAACAATTTCGAAAGATTTTAAAGAATACTTTTGGCTTTTAATAAAAAGAATAAATTATTTATAATTTTTTCAAACAATATTTGTGATTTTATATGATTTGGAAACACAGTATCTGTCTCATGCATTCATATCAAAGTTGATCAGAATACGTGCAAAATTTTAATCTTATTTAAATGTAAAATGTTAAGTTAGCAGACATTAATCGTTGATAAATTACATAAAAATATATAAATTATTTATAAATCCGAGTAAAATAACAATTTTCACTGATTTTAATTCACAGCAACAACCTTCTTTCATGGAACAAGTGAGCTACGTGGATGGATATTACGTCGGTTTCAGAGAACTTCCAGGTGGTGGTCCATATGTTTACAAAACGGTGAACATCAAGCAAGGACAAACAGATGCTAACTACACATTAGTGGGACTGAAAAGAGGAACTCAGTACAGCATCGTTGTGCAAGCATTCAATAGCCAAGGCGCTGGTCCTCCATCAGATGAAATCATAGTCCAGACGTCAACAATAGGTGAGTCAGATTAATATTGTTTCATTTTTGAAAATATTCTTTAACATTGAAATTTTTTTTTAAAAAAAATATGTTAATATTTACTTTGAGATACCGTTGCACGTTTTCATTTACTATTTAAAAGAAGTATTTTATGCACAACAAAATGCGTTTATCAATATTAAAAAAAAATTATTTATAATTTAGAAACGTTTTAAGAGGAAAATGTTTAAATGCCTTAAAATTATTATTACTGTAAGTTAATATTTTTCACAAGATTTTAAGCCGTGGAAATGATATTATTTGGCATAACTGTATAGTTCTTCAAAACTACTAAAATATTTTCAATATTGTTCATAGCGCACTGTATTTACATTTAAAATATCTCTCGCTTCCATAGTAACAGTATTTTTATTCTACAAAAAATATACAATTTAAAAAAAAAATTTGCAGTAGAAAAATTTTTGGATTAAGTATTTTTTTTTTAATCCAACATCCTATTATAAATTTTTCTCACTTGCTCCCCTTTTTCAATTTTAAAAATAAATACCTACATAAACTAAAACTTAATTATTTTTTGACAACTTAAATTTCTATTTTTGCATAATTAGTTGGCTAGATAAACTGCATATTGAGATTATATTATTTCATTCATTTACAGAAGCTTACTGGTATATTAATTTAAATATTTCGTTAAACTTTAAACAAAATTTTGAATTTTTTATGTAGATCCCCCAGCTGCACCAGTTTTAAAAGTCGTTGATACAACAGCTACATCTATCAGTCTAAGTTGGGACGCTAAATCAACCAATGAAAGACCGATTACAGGTATGATAAGAAATATTTAAATATGAGTATTTAAATATTATTCGGAATATTATTTATATATTTAATTTCAAAATTCTACGAATCGGTATGAATTGATCCTATGATGTTATCAGTCTGGCACAAAACGGAAAAAAAAAAAAACTAGAAGGAACTTTCTTTAAATAGTTACTTTAATAGTGTTCATAAAGTATTTTAAAAGTGATTTGAATCTAGAAACTAAATATTATTATCATTTATTATTTTTTTTAGAAAATAATCTCGTTTAAATTTATTTTTTAGCATTTATTTTATTTTACAACGCATAACATTCCTTCCGTCTCCACTTTATAATAAAGTGCCATTTAGAAAGACAACACAAATTTCGATACTTAGTATGTGGCTATAAGGGTAAAAGTAAACTTTAATAATTGCTAAAATATGTGCATTACAATTTAGTGAAAGGATTTCTTATGATGTACAAGTGAACTTTCAGTATTTAGTACGTACTATTCACAAAAGATGGCAGCACATTTTACAAGACTCAAGTTGGTATTTTCAAGTTATTGTGTCATAATTCTCTACTTTCATATAATCAAATAAAACACAAACAAAATCAATGGACTAAATTCATGGGACGTCACGATCACGTGAAAACTGTGTCACGTGATAACGCTGTGGTTTGTTTTCTACTATCGCTAGGACAATTTTTCTATCTCTGTTTCACATTGTACTTTTAAAAATGTCTCATTTTGCTAAAATGGTTGCTCAATCAATAAATGAAAATATGATTCAGGAAAAAAAATCACATTTTTTCATGTACCAGTGTAAAATATAAGTGTTTTGAAAGCATGTTGAGACGTGACGATTATAAACCATCTCCTCACTGTTTATTATGTATACAATTACTTTGAAGAATATGTTCAATACCGACGCCAGCTTAAACCAAGCTTTATTCTCACTATTTTTGTCTTCATAAAAGAAACCTATTCAAAAAGGATTTTGGAGAGATGCAGACTTTCACAAGCATGTAAATACTTCAAAGCAAATTTTTGTTTATTTTAAATAAAATCATATAGAGAACACATAAGAAAGTAAAATATGTTAGTTTACTTAAGCAAATTTTTGTGTTTTTTAAATGGAGTTATATTGAGAACATATAATGTTTAATTAACTTAAGTTTTACTTATTTTACGCATCTTCAGAGTAGTAACAGAGGTACTTAAGTATTTAATTATCTAAAATTAGAACACAAGAATCTGAAATGTAACCATATATGTCACATAAAAAACAAGTATGTTTTTTTACTTATTTTACTTTATAATTTTACAATATTACTGGGAAAAGAAAAAAAAAACATTTTTGAGAAGTATTCACTACAAAAATGGAAAAATATCTTAATTTACTACAGCTTCATTAATGTTTACACTAAATGATGTGTGTGTGTGGGTGAGTCAAGTACCACTTTCAAATATTAGAAATCAAAATGATCATTTACAATTTGTAAAATTACACGTAAAAAATTGTGCAGCATTTTGAAAGTCTTTATTCGCTGAACTATTTCAGGCAAAAGATATAATTTATCAAGAATTGAATTACAAATATAGTAAAAAATTAAGGCATTAAAGTTTTAAAACTAAAATGTGTATAATAGAATAAATTTTTGTCTATATATTGAAAATAAAAGTCTTGCTCACAACTACATGATCAAAATAAAATAGTCATTTTTTAATCCATAGTTCTTTTACAAAAAAAATAAAAATTGTAACATATTTGTGTGATATTGATTAACGTATCTGTTTTTCAGAGTTTGACTGTGTGGTATAAACCTATCACAGAGAGAGAGAGAGAGATGTGCAAATTTTTTTACTATTTATAACAAATATGCATTTATATTGGTATTTGCACAATATGTAGAAGATTTATCATTATAGATTAGATTTATTTTATATCATTATATTTATTTTTACATAAATATAAAAGTCTAAAAGACTCATGTATATTGACATTATCTTGCTTATAAGTCCTGAATAAATTTGTTGCATGAGTTACTTACCAATATTGACCAAAGAAAAGTATTTGATTCAATTTTATATTTATCGCGAAGAGAAATACAGAAAATCTTTTTCAAAATTATTGTTAAGGGGTTAATTGGCCAAAATCACTGATATTTTTGAGATAAGATTGTCCCGGTAAAACAATGCTATAATTAGTTAATTAACTGTCTTGTAAGTAGTAGAAACTGTGATTTTGATTAGAATGGAACTCAATTTATTCAAAATAAATTTTGATAACTTGTTGATGTAATAATGATTTTAATCATTATTAATATATTTTCAAACATTAAATTTCAGAGAGAATTCTGTATCTTTTTTTTCTGATGTTGTTTTATCTTTCATTTTTTTAAAAGTATAAATATAATTATATGTAAAGAGATACTTTTCATTCATATTAGTGATAAGAAAACAACATAGAGAGAGTACATTTATTCAAATAAGTTTTAAGTTTGCAAGAAATGGAACTGGAGTATTTAACATTAAACATAAATACCTGGTCAAGAGACTTAACTAGTAGAAATTATGAATGGAAATTGTATGTAACTATTCATTTATATATATATATATATATTGTGTTGAATTTCTTCTTATTTGCAATCCTTGTGTTGTAAAAATAAAATGCATTTTCCTCATCAGATAAATATAATGGATATTGTTTATCAATATGAGATAAACAATAGCTTAAAGAAGCAAATTTAAAAAAAAAAAATTATAAGTTTAACTTGTATTTTTGAGCCACCTACTGTTTATAGATAAATCAAACTAATATTTTTTATAAATTATATATAATTCAATAAGAAGAAAAATATATTTAAGACTAAAGATAATTAAATTGAATTTCTGATAATTATTGTACATTTTCTGATGAAGCATTCCTTTAATATTGTATAATAATTTTTAAAAAGTAGATCAACATGTTAAAGGCACTTTATACAAAGACAATTAAAAAAAAGAATTCAATTTGTCATAAAAAATTGTAATGCAAATTCTTTTAATATAGTTCATACTAGCATTAATAACATTAATTTGTGATCCAAGTGTCGCATACCCATGCATTATATTTAGTAACCCAGATATAAAAGTGCATTTTCCAATTGAAAACTATTCAGTTCTGCAATACATTGTACTAATGAGTAAAATTACAAACACATGTTTATTTAAAGCATTTTTTTTTCAGAAAAGTTAAAATTTTTTGCAATTTCTTTTTCGATGCTTAATATAACAAGGGCATTTAAGCATTCTGTACACATGCATGGCTGAAGGTAACTCTTTATTAATTTTAATATGCTTAAAGAGCCCTTGCTATAGTGACTGCAACTCAGAGAAATGTATTAAAACAGTTAATACATGTAGAATAACTCATTATAATCATTTAGTTAATTTTTAGACCTGAATATATATATATATATATATATATATGTACTTTATATGTAATTAAATAACTCACAACAATGGATAATCACCATTACAATGAATATATCCTAAAATTATATATTAATATGAATCATTTCTTTAACTAAAAAATGAAATAGTATTTTCTTTTATTACTTTTAACAATCATTTCTAAAAAAAAAATTCCAAACATTTTTAAAGAATAATTACTAAGTAAATCAGACAGTCAAAGATGGAGAATGTTATTTTATTAGAAACATTTCAAATATCTTTAAATGCTCCATAATATTGTAAAACACATACATATATATAAAGTATTTATATGCAATACATTGTAAAAATAAAGTTCATTTTCATCCAGTAACTGTTCCACAGTAAAATAAAATATTCATTCGAATTTTAAGTGTAGGTAGGCAAACTTGATGTAAATATAGTGTTAAAAAATTCATTTTCATCACAGGATAAATACCATATCAACCCTAATATTTTATGTACAAAATGGGGAAAAAAGGGCGATGGAAAAAAATACGCTTTTACCAAAAGATAATTATCTACATTTATTTAAAACTTTCATATTACCTAATATTCTATATACACAGGCTTCAAGAAACAAACGTTTTTGCAAGTTTAACATGTACTTCAAAAAAATAAGATAACAACAAATCATCAAATTAAATTTGATCATTTCTAAAAATTGTTGCCTTTTGCAATGGTCTCATTCCCCTTAAGAATGTTTTATTTTAATTTAAAGAAATAAATGACATCAATTTTTAACAGTAAATAATAATTATTAATAATTTAGAAATCAATAATTTGGGAAATGTAAAAATCAAAGAAAAATTTATATATTCAAATTTTGTAAACATTCCTTTTACAAATTATCATCAAATTGTTTTACTTCAGAATAAATATTTTCTCTTGAATTTGAATTATGAATTAAAATTATAAACAGACATTTTTTACATTATATACACTTAACTGACACTGTATTTGATAATAATAGCGAGTTCTTTTTAAGGAAATGATACAATTGTTATTCAATATTCAAACAGTTTGAAGTTTCTTAAAAGAAGTTGTATTGATCATATATACTGTAAGCCATTCTTGCGCAAAAATATATAATTAATAACTACTAAATAAATTAAGAATTATAATAACTATTCACTGTGTACCAGGTGCTAGGATCCAACCTAAATAAATATACCAGCTAACACTATTTGAAGCAGACAAATACCTAATTAGATAAATAAATTAGAATAAAATAAAAATTATATCACAAGAATGTCAGCAACTTAGTGTATAGGTTTAACACGGGAATAAAAAACACGCGCAAATGTTGCCACGGTTGTCACGTGATTCCCCCGCTTGGCGTCTGTCTGATGTGAATTTCCTCCATTGAATCGGAAAATCGTTTTATTTCAATTTACAAATCAAATGAATTCTATGCTGTAAAAGTTACCTGCTTTTTCAGCTCTTTCAGTTTCTTAAAAGAATAAAAACAGTTTTCAACTGAGGAAATGTTATACATTTCTCATATTTCCGTATGATGCAAGATATTTACTTTTTTAAAATCCAACTACAGATTTTTTTTTTAATTTTTTGGTTTCAATTAAAGTTTATGGATTTATTGCCAAATGCTAATTTATATAGGTTTAATTTAAAATTTAATATTCAAATTAATATAAGTCTGATTAAATTTCAAATCAAGCACAGAGTGAAAACAACACGTTAAAAATATTTTTATAATGTATTCAAATAAATACACAAAATTGTGATTTTGAAATGACTTCTTTAATAAGTATTTATCGCGAAGAGTTGTAGAAGGAGTTAAAAATAGCATGCATTACATTTTGTTTCTTCTTCCAAAAAAAGTTGTGCGTTTTTTCGAATAGTTTTTTTTTTAAAATTCATTCATATATTTTTTAATTATTCACTTTTTTATTTATTTAAGATACTACACTAAGTACTTTGTCTCTTGAAAATTGTAAGGAAATTATTTAAGGTATTTTTATTTTACATTATTGATGTCATATAAAAAATATTTCTACATACTATCCAAAAATAAATTGCATGAACAGCAATATATTTATATTATATTGTGAGTTCCTCTTAAAAATTCATTGAAATGAAATTAGAAATAGTGTGAAATAGAGGCTTCATTACTTTTAACATTTGTATGTTTCTTCTAGGGTTCCTTCTTACTTATAAAGGAAGCTCAGGCCAGTGGCATGAAACGAGGCTTCCAGCATCACGACAGAGTTTCGTCTTAGAGAACCTTCAATGCGGAACATCATATCAAATCATGTTGACGGCTCTAAATAGTGTTGGTCATGGAGAACCTAGCGAAATACAACAGATAACAACCAATGGAAGAGGTAAAGTTTTACTAAAGATACGTTTTAAAGTTACACGTTTAAAGTTAATTTGTTTTTAGATTTCTGTCATAAAAATCAAGTTAAATTGTAAAATAAGTTATAAAATATCAAAGTATAAACAAAGGCAAACTTGTAATATACATTTGAATGTAGAATATGATGATAAAAAAACATACAGATTACCTCATATTTTAAACACAATCTTGATCAGTAATTGTATCTATACATGCCCGTTTTTGTGGCCAATTGGAAATGCATATCAAAAGTATGTTTTTTAAGAGTAATGTGAGTAATAAGAGTAATAAGAGTTTTTTTAAGAGTAAGCGATAAAAGTAATGTGTCGGATCAAATGGCTTATTCTTTTAAAATAAAATGTGGATGTCTGTATCTAGTTTTAATTTTAAAAAATTCAGTTTATTTATAATAATTTAGATTTGTTTTAAATAGTACAAACATAATGATATTTTTTGCTATTTTACATTTGAATAATAAAACGTAACTCCCTCTATATTAAAAAGAGTGATTTTTAAAATTACATTTAGTATAAAAATCTCGCTTAAGTAGGTATTTATTATTTCATTCGCACTTATTAATGATATTATCCCAGTTTTGTGCTTTAAAATTAAGTCTTAATGTTTGTATAAACTTCTGTTTTTTTTTTTTTCTTTAAGGGTTTGATGATCGATGTCATGTTTAAATTGTAAAAATATTGGCAGTCATATTTAGTCCCCAAACATTTATTTTTATCTTCTTAAGGGACACGTAAAAACAGCAAATATTTTTATAAGATTCAAGTAGATTACAAACACATATTCTCACGCGTTCTTTCTTCACTGGACCACATTTTCTCGACTTCCACTTTCTGATTCTCGCTGTTCATCATTCCGTCTGGTCCGATCCAGTCTGTCTCTCCTTCTCGTTGCAAGACCCTCCCATACATGTTTGACCCTTTGCCAGATCTTCCATGTATGCTTGACCTATTGCCAGGTGCGGGTGTTATATTCACTACAAAGTCTCTGATTAAGCGTTGATTTTTGTCCATTATTTTTAGCCAATTCAGACTATTACCAGTTATATGTCCAGATTATGGCCGTTATTACCAGTTCAGAATTTGTATTTTCTTCGGACTGTGAGGAATATTAAATATGGCAAAATTATATAAGGTTGTCGAGTCAAGAATAAAAATTTTGACATGTAGTATTTTAATTGACGTATAATATTAATGAATATTTTATAAAATCACAATAGTACTTTTTTGCCTTGAAAATATACATGAAGTGGCGCGCTTATCCGGTAAGATAGAACCAGGTACTTTGGATCCGAAGCCGAGTAACTTATCCACTGCACCAAAAGGATCACCATGGTGTGGAGGTAGTTACTGGCTTAAGTAGATGATTCCGCTACATACTCCCCCACCAGTGAGTCGGAGGATAGGCGAATGAACGATGTATTTGTTTTTAATCAAGAGTGTTTGCTGCTGCGTCATGAGTTGTGACGGCTTTGCTGGTTGCGTCATTCGTGCGTGACGGCTTGTTGATTGCGTCATATGTGAGACGACTTTGTTCATTGCGTCATGTGTCTAATGGGTTTGGTTGCATTTGCGGTGAATAGATCGCGCCACGACAGTTCAGAAGCTGCGTTTTTCTGAGTTCAATCAGGGTCACCAATGAAGTGGCGCGCTTATCCGGTAGGATAGAACCAGGTACCTTTGGATCCGAAGCCGAGTAACTTATCCACTACACCAAAATGATCACAATGGTGCGGAGGTAGTTACTGGCTTAAGTAAATGATTCCGCTTCATACATATTTGAAACAATACGTTTATTTTTGATTTTTTACTGATATATCCATTACTGATATTTACCCTTTTTATCGAAGTCTAAACGTCTTACAGAATACTTTTTCTTTGAAAACACTCTGATTTTTATCAGCAAGGATTGTTTTGAAATTAAATTTCTATATAATACAATTTATTATTCAAAAAATAATTTACTTTCAAAAAGTTAATATATGAAAAAAATTAAAGAAAAATATTAAGATTTAAATACAATTGGGATTTAATATTAAGAACGTGCAAAAATAGAAAATGGTTTTAGCGCAAGTACATAGCAAACAACTGTAGAATTTTAATTAATCAAAATTTATAAGGGCAATTCTTTTTTAGTGGCTAGTTTTGATCCTCTTAAATGTAGTGAACGTGTTAGTAGAATGGTAATGGTTGTGACTTTTCGACGGTATTGCTTTTATCGAGTTATGGATTGTATTCTATTGTAATTAAAGACATGCCATCTAGAGGGGCTTATACGTGATAAATCAGATATCTTTGAGCCTCGAAAAAGACCACGTCACGCGTTGGCACAGTTCTTAACTTTGGAGAGCAGTGTTCTAAATCAGATGTTTGACTATTCACTAGATAAAGGGTGGTGCATAATCACTAGACATGGTAAAAAATTATAAGGGCCGTCGCCATTCCCTTGTGTTGATTCTTTCTATTACGTCAATAAACAATCAATCAACCACCGTAAATATAAATCCCTTGTGTTGATTCTTTCTATTACGTCAATAAACAATCAATCAACCACCGTAAATATAAATGACCTTTTTTTTCAAAAATTTGCAATGTATTATCAGAAAAAAAACTGTATTTTTAGTATGGTTTATCGTGCTTACATTTGTACAACATTCAACTTCAAAAGCTTATTACATCAGGAAAGAACGCTTATATTATATGTACATGAAATATTCAGATTTTTACTTATCTTGCACGCATATTGCTCCATCTCTGAGTAAAAATAAACACATTTGTATTATTTGGTGTACTAGAACACAACCTCATAATCCTTACTAATTTCTGAGTTTATACTACTTCTTATTTGATTTATCGTGTTTGCTTGATTCCATCATCATAAGTTCTTTGATGGATTATTTATATTTGGTTGAGAAAAATGTATAAATATTTCATAACCATTAAGTTAGTAACAATGAATAAAGTATTGAATCGAATAAGTAGATAAAAAATATCGAAGGATTCGTGCTTTGAGAAGTGAATAAAAATTAATTTAAGTTAATAGCTGGAGGATAAGGTAAGGGTTATTGCAGGAATGAATTTCACCACAGTTTAAAAATATATATAACGATATACTTGAAATTATCTAGCTCAGATAACAACAACTAATTATGGGGGTTTGAGCGTAGTTTAAGCACCCCAAAACTGTAGAAATGTTTTTGAAATTATTTATTATTTTTGTATTCTATAGCTCCTGTTGCACCCGAAAAATCAGAATTTATACGGAGCAACACGACATCAGTACAACTTAACCTTAGAAATTGGATGGATGATGGATGTCCCATATCTCACTTGGTCATTCAATACAAACCTCAAGGTCAAAAGGAATGGATCCTGGTCTCTAATCATATCCTGACTGATCAGGAAACGCTTCAAATTGCAGATTTAAGTCCGGGCACTTGGCATGATCTTCTTGTGACTGCTCATAGTGACGCTGGAACCACGGATGCAGAGTATAGATTTGCTACTCTTACACTAACTGGAGGTAATTGCATAACAATATACTTTTATGCGTGTAAAAAATATTCAGATTTCGTAAACTTAGCCTACTTAAGTGACTATTGAAGTCAATCTTTTAAAGGTAAAATATGATCAAAAGAAATTAAAAAGAACTAATTTCAATCCTTTGTTGATCAAAATAAAGAAATCGTTATATTTTTAAGCAATATGAATCTTGAGCTAAAATAATTGTACCGCAGTTTTGAAAATTACGCTTGCAGGGTTTCCTTTCAATGTAAGTTTTATAAGAGTTAATAGATGGCAGCACAGTAGATATGAGAATTTATTTAGAAATATATAAATACGAATTATTATTATTATTATTTACAAAGATGAAAATAGGTAAAGAAAACTTGACAAAAATCTATTTAAAATTTTAAGAATTTTCTTATTTTTAAGATTTTTCTTTAAATATTGATATTAAATCATCTTTAGCAGTACTTTTCAGAAAAGTTGCAAATTTTCCCAAGAGGTATATTTTTTTCAAGCAGTTTTTTACTTGCATTTTGTAAAACAATACTGAATGTTTCATAAGATGCAACACAATAAACATATTATAACGATGACAATTTCTTATAAAATGTAAAATAAAGACATTTTTTAAATATTATTACAAGAATTTAAAAGTTTTTTTTTTGTTTCCCTTTTTAATTGAACTCCTATTATAAAGTTTATTTTTGTAACAAACTAAATTTTTTTTTAAAACGAGAAATAAGTTCTTATGCCAAATATTTGCGCATGTGAAATCGAGAAGTTTAAAAAATATTATGAATTTCAAATTATATTTAACTAATTTTTGTTCCCTTAATTATTTAAATTTTCGGGGGAAAAAAGACATTTTGTTTTGCTTTATTTCAGTTTTCTTCAACTTTTTTGTTTGAATTTTACTTGTGCTAATACCCTGAAAATTTACATTATCGAGGGTTCCTTTTAAAATTAAAAACATCGCTCCATTTAACTATTTTTCTTAACATTCAAACGTATGAATGACAGTTTTTTACTTTTCGGGAATTTAATGGTGCTAGTTTGATTTCACAGGTCTACTCGCTGTTTATGTTCGCCAAAATGGGCGATAATTTTACAATATGGTTACCTTGATATTTTTAACAACAGGCAATGTGGTTTCTTTTTCCTGTGGTAACCCTATTAATTTCAGACGATTTTATTCGATTTCTTTAAAAATTTCGCCATTTTAAATTGCAATAGTTCTCAAAGTCATTTGTAAGTTTTCTGTTGTATTTTGTGCTATTTTCGAAAAGGTGGATGTTTCTTTAATATCATGGGTGAGTATTACGCAGGATATTTTTTTTTAAAAAAATGACTTCTGTGTTTTTAACTATTGCTGCAAAATCGTAAATTTTTTCACTTCATTTTAATTTTTAAACATGCTATTTTGAATATTTTTTGTTCGATGAAATTCAGTGAAGGAACTTGTAGTTTTTAGAACATTGCAAATTTTCAGCATTTTTTAATTGAAATTCATTATTAATTTTAATACATATTATGTGATTATTTTATTAATATAATATAAAAATACAATTATTATTATATGTTATAATCATGCAATATTCTTTACTTACAATAAAAAGTTTTTTTGCAAATTTTCATACATATAATTACATATTATGTTACTTATTAAAACTATTATTATGTTAGTTATTTATAATTTGCCTTATGTTAGTTACTTATAATTATTTTTATGTTATTTATTTATAATTAATTTTATGTTATTAATTTATAATTTTTTCGTTATACGAGTATTCTTAAAAATAATTTTTATATTACAATATGATTATTATTCATTTTTATAATTACTATTAAATTAAATTTTTTGATTATTATTAAAAATAATAATTATTACTATATAATATTAAACATAACAATTACTATAAAATTTTATTATAAGATTATAATATACTGCATAATATTACTATTAGTAAATAACATTTTTTAAATGTTATATTGATATTCTTAACTCATTTATCTTAGTTATTCTCATTCTATTCCTATATTCTTTCTTCATTTGAAACATATTTCACTATATTTCAAAACAGTTTTCCTTTATCCCGCCAAGCACTGCTTGGCGCGTAGACCCATGATATCAAACTAGTTCCAATTTAATAATGTAAAACATGTTCATATATATATATGAAAAGTATTTTCTAACCAATTGAAATGTTGCAATTACAAATTATTGGTTGAAGATAGCGAATTCTGAAGTTGTACTTGAAGTTATACTGTAGAACTTGACTATAATAGTAAACGTTTTTACTTTAGAAATTGAAAATTTATCTTTATTGGAGCAGTTATTATTTATCGTTTTTAAAAAAAAATTCTGTAAAATTGTTAAATTTGTAAGGTTCTGTGTATTTAAAGCTGTTTCCTGAATAATTACTTTTCACTCACAATTTGTTTATGATACCGCTTGTAGATGGCAGCACGAAAACTAAATCATACGTAAGAAAATGTGTGCAACTTGGAAAACTTTAAACATTTTTTTCGGGATGGAGGAGTGTAAAAGGTTATTTTTTCTGGTAAAGATTGTGACAATAATGCGATTTTTCTTGAAAGAAATATATATATGCATATATCTAAATTTCCTTGAAATAAATAATGGCTGATTTAAAAGAATGTTTTACCATACTTATCTAATGATTCATAGATGGCAGCACGTAGTAAGAAATGTGACCGTTGGATTTTTTTGAATCGGTTTTGTAATGTTTTAAATCAAATTGATTTAAAATAACAAAGAATAATTTTACTTAGTTTCAAAATCTTTATTTTAAACCAGTATTTGACTACAAAATGGCTCTGTAAGAATATTTTGAACTTTTGCATAAACTTTCAGTTATTTTACCACTAGTGTTGAATTGTGTGAACCTTTGTTATTTGTGTAGAGATTATTAAATCCGATAGTATCCTCTTTTGGTTTTCTCGTAATAAATAATGAAAATGTACAGAAATGCAATTTCGAAGCTATTAAATTTCTAGAACTTTGAAAAGACAGAAAATCTGAATAATTTTTAATGAAAGTAATTTTCCATTTAAAACACAATATATAAGCTCATGCTACATTTGCTAAAATATCTAAAAATTAATGATATATTCATATCGTGAAGGTTATTTGTTCTTTAAAATTCTACGGATTATTTATACTATTGCTTAGGAGTCGGCAACTTTATAGCTATGGCGTTCCGAACCAATATACCAATATTCAGTGTGAAACGCTGCAGGAAATATTTGAAACGATTCGATTCATTCGGCAATATATAGATAGGAAATAGAAGTCAAAAATACAGATTTAGAGAGTTTTATTATAGATTAATTGTGCATCATTTAAAAATGCTTCTAAACATAGAAACTAGCAACATAAAATATAACTTTTCCTTCGACATAAAATAAAAATTAAAATTGCACATATATTATACATCTTTTAAGAACATTTATAAAAATAGGAAATATACTGAATAAGAAATTAAGATTCATGGAACACAATTTCGAAAATAATTAAAATTTTAATACAAACCATGTCCCTACCAAAAAAAAAAAAAAAAAAACTAAACTTAATATTTCAATATTAGGGATTTCTATTTGACACATGATGCTAAATACTCAGCTGTTAAGCAACTTCTTTTTGTTTTCAAAATATATTTCATATGAGAAAAAAAAGAGTAGAACCAAAGGCGGTAAAGCAGAAGGATGTGCAGAAATTTAAAATAGCCTTCGAGTTATCAATGGTTATCTTCGAAATCTTTTCATAATTTCGTTAATTTTGCTTTCAATAACTCTAAGGATTGTAATTTTTTTTTTCATGGCGTGTTTCATTCAACAAATATTACGCAATCGTTTTGATTTGAATTGAATATTCAACGTTATAAATGAGTCGCATTGAAATAGAGGATGTTGTTTTTTTTGTACATAAATCACACAAGCAGATTCACATCAGAATCGTTTTTAAAGTAAGAAATATTATTTATACATATATTTGCGTGAGGCGTAGAGGGGAGGCACGAAGAATGCCACTGAAAATAGGTTCCTGACTCTTGCTATAGCTCCTTTTGAACAGCGGTCGGCTACCGGTGGTCCATGAAATATTTTTGATGATTCACTGAAAAATTCGGAGATTTTTTATTTTTAAGAAGATTTAGTTTTATAAATGACGAGAAACAAAACATATTGTGAAATATGGATTATATATATATATACATATATATATATATATATATATATATATATGTATGTATTTCAATTTTAGTTACTATTTTATGCGAAATTCCTCTTGAGCTTAGAAACTTATTAATTACTTTTGCACGTTATTTATCGACATTTGAGAGTGAGAGTTGGCAACCAAAGTAAATTGGCGACATAACACTTCAGCTTGTCAAAATTGCTTTGCGTTGCCGGTTTGCTCTTACCTTTTATGAAATTCCTTTTCAATGATATGGAAATAAAAATAGCGATGCAAATAAGAGACAGTATATAGTCATAATGGAGAATCAAATTCGTGGTCCTCAAAACATAAAAGTATATATTTATTTGTCTATTGAGTTCTAAAAATTGACGGCCTCTGATTTAAGATGCTTTTACGCGACAGAGAAGCAAAATTCTGAATTTTCAAATATTTTCAAGATTTTTTATTACTTAATGAATTTGTGTGTGTGTGTGAAAAAGATTTAACTTGACACAAGTAAAAGAGAACTCGAAAATAAATGAAATATTTTTTAGATTAAAAAGACAGAAGAATCTGGTTATAAATTCATATTTAATCTAATAAACATTAATATTTTACTTTTCCCCAGATATAATGTAAAAATTTTAATTTTTGTATTTGAAAGAAAAAATCCCTTTACAAATTACGAAGTAATTTTCCTATTTTATTTTCATTTGCTATTGATATCATTTGCATGATATTGAAACTAATGCTGCGTTATTTTATTTCAGCAACGGTTCCTCCTCTATCTTCAGTGCGTTCGCCTCATTTCTTTGAAGATCCAACTATTCTGGTACCGATTGTGTGTGCTGTCGTTGTTTTAGTGGTTATCATCAGTGTAACAGCTTTTGTGGTGGTGTGGAAAAGAAGAGATCCATCAGGAGAGGCCCCATCCGACATTTGTAAGTCCAAAGTGCGTCCTACTTCCATATATTTTTGTTCAATTTTCAGTAAATAATAATTCCCAGGGAAAAAAACAAGTTAGTTCAAGGAAAGAAAAAATGGGATTAGATGAGATTGAAAAAAAAGTTTTCCATTCAAATCTTTCGAAAAATTCTTCAAGATTTTATTTTAAGAAATCAAACTAAGCATTACTAGATGAGTACACTAGTGTCCAAAAGTTAAGCATAATTGATAATTATATGAATAAAGAAGGAACTGTAAATCAGAATGGCGGCAAACGTGATATGCGAGTGTAAAATGGTTATAAAATAAGGAAGCAAATCAAAAGAATGATAATAATTAATTTTATTATCCAAAGTAGCAGTTTGAAAGAAAACTGAGCATAGCAAGGATTCACACTTTAAAGAAAAAATGAAAGAAAACATTAAATAAAATACTGATGCTGCAGCCTAATAAGACGTGTGGTCACCTCAGACAGCCAGGCACGCTGCATAGCGATTTACCCTACTTGTTACAAGATGATGAATGAGTTGTTGGCTCAAACGGATCCAAGCTTCTCTTCCTTTCTGTAACGGAGCTTGGTGGGTACGAAAAGGCTGCAATTTGTCTCCCGAGCATATCCCATACATGCTCGAAAGGATTTAAATCAGGGGAGTTCGCAGGCCACGACATGCGCTGGATGTTTTCCGTTTCAAGATAGTCATGAATCAGCACCGCTCGGTGACATGGCGCATTATCATCCATAAATATGAAGTCAGGACCGACAGCACCTCGAAACAAGCGAACATAAGGTTCAAGAACTTCGTTTCTGTATCTTTGAGCAGTCACAGACCCCGTGTCAAAGATTCCATCATGATGCCTGCCATACTCCCCTTGATTACTCCCCATGCCATTACTCCCCTTCATGTAAAATGATGTCTTTCCGTTATGTTTCTCGGTTCAAAACGTGTTCCACGTTCTCTCCATATCGTTACCTGCCGAGAATCACTATTCAGCCTAAACCGGGACTCGTCACTGAACATCATATTGGCCCACTCTCCCACACTCCAATGTTGATGTTTCAAACTCCAGTTCAAACGAGTGCGTTTATGCGCAGACGTGAGGGGAATGCAAACTGCCGGTCTTCTGGCATACAGGCTAGCATGATTGAGTCTCCTGGAAACAGTTTGTCTCGAATTTCGTATTCATGTGGTGACTGTGATCACCGAACCCAGTGCTCTGGCAGTACTGCCCCTCTGACGTCGCGCACTTATTACCAGATATCGGTCTTGGCAAGGGGTTGTGACTCTTGGTCAACCTGATCCTGGTTGTCGGGTAATATCTCCCGTTCTTTGAAACCTCTGCCACAGTCTTGAGATCACAGACTGGTCCACATTCAGAATTTGAGACACTTCGGTTTGTGATCGTGAGGATTCTAGCATTCCAACGATTCTTCCTTTCGTAAACATATCCAATTGGCGTCTTTGTGCCATCATTCACCTTGTTTGATGGTTAACAACGTTCCTTCGCACGGCAGTTGCACGAAACTTGTCTGAACTGTCTATGCTGCGTGAATCGGTTTCTCCGCGTTCCGACATGCACCGTTGTTTCGCGCAGGACGTAGTCGACTGAAAAGTTTTGCATAAACCAAAGTTTCTTCTTCACCCAATTAATATTAGCAAGAAATTTGGAATAACTTAACGAATATTTACTCCATGTTTTTCGCATTTTACGATTTATGCTTAACTTTTGGACAGCAGTGTAGTTCCACAGGAGCCATGCTATAATCAAATGCTTTAATCCTGAAATTTTATAACCTTGTTTGATTTGAGATGGTATTTTTTATGATTATTTCTTATGGAAAACTGAACCCTTTCACAGAAAATAAAATTTTTTACTTGTTTCGAGAGAGGACTAAATAGTAAAATATTATAAATTTCTTAGTTTAAATCATGAATAGAAAAAAAAAAATGTTCGCAAGTTTTTTTAATAAGTTTTCAAACTTTTCTAAAAAAGTTATTCAAATTTTGGTTAAAAAAATATTGACATTTTTGTAAGAACCGTTTTAATTAGATATCACTACATTCTTGGGTTATTTAATATTTATTTGTCTATTTTGCTTGTGTGTTGTTTACTGTTTCCTGCACGAAAATTTTATGAAAGTTTATTAAGAGTTGAAAATGAGCCATGCTGTTCCCGTTCATTAATATGATTGTTTGGGTTAGAGATACTATTAATAAACTGGAAATAAGATTCAAACTTTTGGAGTTCTGCTTGCTAATTGTAACAGTAATAAGATAAAAACCAAGGCATATAATATAGATAAAATAACAGAATGCACTAAAAAATGGACAAGAAAAAAAATTTAAAATATATAATGCTATAAGGCAATTATTTGTACAAGGGAGAAGAAAAAATGCTTTCGCAATTCTGAGAACTGAGACTTTAAAATCTTTTTTTCTGAAAATAAATAATATAAGTTCGTTATTTTACTATTACTTAATCAGATTATAATTACTAAAAACAGCATTGAAAATGTTTTAAGAAAAGTTCTATGTGTGGTGTGTACAATAGCTTCGACTTCGATATTTTTAAGAAGTGTTCAACTTTTCAACATCATTTACTTTCATTAAGATTTATTATTCAAATGTTAGACGTACTTCTCCAAAGTGCCTGATTAAGTACAATGCACTAATTAAGTACTTTTCTTTTAATTACACTGTGATGGTCGCTTGTATTATCGAAACAATAGAGAAAAGAGCTACAATAAATTTCTAAATAATTATTATCATAAATATTTAGAGTTTTTAAGCATTTTAAATTAGTGCAGTAAAGGAAAATATAAAAAAAAAATAATAATGTATTAAATCAATATTTAAAAAAAATATCTATAATAAAATGTATGTAAAGAAAGTTTTTGTTATTAAATCTTCTTCTTATTAATTTAAAATTTTTATATACGCGAAGAAAAATAACTTAAAATTACAAACTTTAAAATTTCATGCCAATGATTCTGTATAGGTGTTGATATATTTTCCGAAATTTTGAATTTTCTAAACTTTCTCATGCTCTATTTACATACATTTTTTTCGTTATTCAGTTATTCAATGAAATAATTTGCTATCTTTTTAGATTCATATTTACATATCTCATCAGGAGGTATATTAAATTACCTTTTCTTCTCTTTTGGAATAGTAATCCCCTAGGTTTGATTTTTACAATAAATTAACTTTAGTACAGTAAGATTCTAAGCAACCTTACAACATAAAAGAGATCGTGCTGAGTCCATTTCAATATAATGCATCATTTTATTATTTATATGATTTTGTGTAAAATATTATCAAAATTTAACTGTCATTTAATAATTTTCGGTAAAATTTTTTATTTATAATACAAGAAAAAAAGTGTGCACACGAGAGAAATTTGCTTAAGGTAGGATGTGCTGCCATCTACACACATTTTGTGGAAGCACAACTTTTAAAAAATGAGAAAAAAGAGGTGTGCACTTTTATACCCTGCCCTCTTCCCCCCAAAATGTAACTAAATATTAGTTTATTGAGAAATGATTATGTCAATATTTAAATAAAAGTTTGAAAACAGTTGAAACAGTTTTTTTTAGAAAGGAATTTTGAAATGCTTTTTGATTTTATGTATTTTACAAGTGCATATAAATGAAAGAATTAAAATTTAATGAAATCTTTATATATTTTACTTATTCATTCAAATAAAAAAAATTAAACATTAATTCTTTATGAAAAGATAAAAAAAACTTTTATATGATGCATTTTTTTTTGTATAACTTAAATCACAGTTTTTTTCTGTGTTATAAAATAAATTTCGTAGAATAATAATAAAATAAATAAGTTCTGCTTGAATAATCTAAACGTTTTGTTTTATTTACTTAAACAGCGTTAAGAACATATATTACTCATCGAAAGTTATCCACCGTGCAACAGGCTGAAAAAATTAAAATAATTACTACTAAAAAAGTATTTTTTTTTAAAAAAATTATAATTACCTTTTTCAATGTACAATTCGAGACTCCTATTTAAAGAAAATATAATTAAAAAAATCAGATCTTGGACTAAAAATTGAGCAGCGTAGGATAAAGAATTTTAATTTATTGTATAATTACGTAAAAATGCATATATTCAGAATTTTCCCATTAAATTTCAAAATTAATTTATTTTTCTTGTAAATAATTACTTCGTTATGTTGATGGAAATACTTAATTATTGTATGCGGAAATCATAAATGAAAAGCTTGTAATTATTAATTTTTTAAGAATATTTCAGAACAACTTCAAATTTATTGTTAAAAGTCACAATTTTAGAGCATGATAAACTTTTCAGGATATCATATTTGTTTGTTTCCCTAATAAAGTCTATAAATAAATTTTAAGACTTATACTATCATAATAATACACAAATTCCATAACTTCGTTTTGATGAATTTCTATTCACAACATTTCTTTCAGTAAACTACAATTCTGTTTTGCAGAGTTTAAGCGCGATTGACTTTAGAGAAAGCCTAAATATCGTGAATATATGTATGGTATATTTCTTGTAATTTCGTATATTTATATATATATATATATATATATATAGTCAACATTCCTTTATAAGAGAGAGATGAATAAACATTAATCAAAACTGAAAAAAAAAATGAAATTGCAAGATAACCAGGCAATATATTTTAAAAAGGATACATGAAAAATTAAAATATATATATTCCAGAACTACTTCAAATTTATTTTTGAAAATCACAATTTTAGAGCATGATAAACTTTTTAGGATATCATATTTGTTTCCCTAATGAAGCCTATAATTAAATTTTAAGACTTAATTTAACATAATAATACGCAAATTTTATGACTTCGTTTTGATGAACTTCTGTAGACAACACTTCTATCAGTAAACTACAATTTTGTTTTGTCGAGTTTAAATACGATTGATTCTAGAGAAAGCCTAAATATCGTGAATACATGGTTGGTATATTTCTTGCAATTTTGTATATATATATGTATGTATTCAAAAGAATGTTAATGTTTACTGCACAGTACGAAAAACTAGCAACATGTTTGAACACAAAAATATATTTGTTTCTCTCAAAGGTACTACTCATAACTATACTACTTATTGTACACATGTAGACACGACATAGCTTATCTGCCTTACTTAAGTCATTACATTAGAGAAAGCCTTAGACCACACGCGGGAGCTTTTCATTAGCCAATCCCTTCACATTAGTGCTTCCTCTCGTTGTGGTAATCAGCACCATCTATGGATTTCTCTTTGCTCCTCATCTTGACATACAGTATCCTCAGTGCTACCACACTGATGATCTGAAATACACAAGACTAAAATAAGCAAAATAAGTAAATGAATAAATAAAAATAAAAAATGAATGAAAGAAACACGAATTAGTACACAGTCAGAAAGTCCAAGCAAATTGTTTTGCTTCTTTCATTAATGTTTGGTCCAATGTTTCATCTGGTCTGCTGATAACGATGTTATATTTCGCCTCTCATGCTCTCCTAGGGTTTGCAATCCTGTGTCATATTTTCAATTCCGAGATTTTGGGATTACATTATCCAAATCCCGGGATTGGATTGAGCTATTTATTAAAAATACTTACAAATAAGATAGTTGAAATTGCATAATAAAATTGGAAGTATAATCAAAAATTGATTTAATATTATTTTAATGAAACAAATAAAAAATAATTCATCACAAAAAACAAATAAGAATTGTTCATAATGAAGTTTTAAAAAAAAGTATTTCTTCATTTCTTGTGTTTCTGTAAATAAGCTTATAAAAACACAGCTCCTCCACGTTTCATCGTTGAAACGGCTTCTTATCTTTGTTACTCATTTTCCTGCCGAAGAAAATGCTCGTTCGGATTCTTTACTAGTAGGTATTGACGTCATTAAATAGGAGTATGATCTTTTCAGGTAGTCACCACGTCTCCCTCCATTTTCAAAAAGAGACTTTTTTTTTTGAAATTCGATGACAATGTCTCAAATCTAATAGACTGCATTGGTGCGTATAAACTCTGATAATTTTATTTAGTTCTTCTGCTATACTTAATGATTTTTGTATATAAATTGATCCAATTATTGAATCAGAATGTGAATCAATTTCAAGTGTTACCCATTTGAAATTGAAGATCCAGTTAGTTGCATGAACTGTTAGTAATGCAATGGGATTTGAAGTGTCTCAAGTCTTCCAAGCAGATCCGCTATTAATTAACGATATTTAATTGAAGAAGGAACTGTGACAAAATATATTCTTGAGATGTTGCTTGTATTATAATGCAAACATTGCAGTGAGCCATTTAGATCTGTGCGACATTCTCCCATAAGAGAAATGAGAGCTGTGCATATATTTTTTTTTACCTATGTTACACTTATAATTGCACACACAAAAATCTACGTGCATAAAAAAAATATTATTTTTTAAAAATTAAATTCTTCGAAAAATTTTATGAGAAAAAAAATTTTAAATATAATTCAGACAAAAATTAAATCCCCGGATCTCGGAATTGAAAAAAAAAAAACGGAATCTCGGGGTTTCAGAATTTCGGAATCCTGGGGCTGAAAATCCTACTAGATATCTTCCAAAAATTCTAATTGCCTCTGTCCAAGTTAGCTGACACCGGAAATCCTGAGGATGGAAGAAATGCCTGTTTTCTGGCCCCACTCGCGATGAGGAGAAAGTCACAGAAGAAAATAAGAGAAAACAAATATCAAATTTCACGGTTTAACATACACACCAGTTTCGAACCCTTCAAGGTTCAACACTTAAGAAAACTGACATTAAACAAAAACAGTACAAAAAAGTAAATAAGATACATTAAATGCAATACCAGATTCACAATACTTTGAAAAAAACTTTCAAAATATAATTCAGACAAAAATTATATCCCGGGATCCTGGAATTTGAAAAAACCACCGGGACCCCGGGGCTGCAAACACTATGCTCTCCAATTTTAGCTACATCATTATAGTCGTAATGCGTAACACTGGTGATTCGATAGAAACCCAAATAAAAGGTTTCCAAAGGCGCTCCAACTTCTGACTTTCAATAGCCTCTAGAATTGTAGTATTTTTGGTCGAGTAAGCCAAGTAAATTTTGTAGATGGATCAATAATAGTGATTATAATTTTTATTGTTCGTTGACAACGGTCTAATAAAATCTATGTGATATGTTAACAAGTTAATCCTCATTGTCAATAGGATGTAGTGTAAGAAACTTTTTCCACTGTTCTTTTTAACGAATAGACATTCAACACAAATTTTTAATACAGGAGACGGCAACCCATGGCACGTGTGTCACGGTACAATTATCTCTAGCACACTCTGCACTACTCTACAGATTTCTCAATTTTTGAGTTGATGGAAGTTGATAAATTTGTAATGGACCTTATTTCATAAACATCTTCAAAATTATGGATTTACAGAATCACTGAAAGATAACTAATTCTAAATACAAATTTACAGCTATTTTGTAATTTACAAAATAGCTGTAAATTTATTCAATAATTTATTGAATGGATGGATAATTTATTGAATGTCATTGCTGGAAATACTTAATTGTTTGAAGAGAAAAAATTGCATGCATTCTGCTTTCGGTTTTTGGTTTTACATATCTAAGTAAAAAATCTTTCCTCATATGAAAATTATTTCGAGTTCACAAAGAAATTGTTTAACAAATGAATGCTCAAAACCGTGTCAAATTGAAAGTTACACATTGTACCCTTAATCACACTATGAATCACAAATTATACCCCTAATTCTGCGACATGAAAGGGAAGAGCGGGGCAAGAACTAGGTTCACATTAAAATTTTATTTATTATTTAATTAACTATAATGAAGGGCAATGCATATATTTTATGTTGTCTATTTCTTACTTTAATGATTATGTTTAAAGATGTATAACATATGTACAATTTTAATTTTTAAGATTTTTGTTGAAGAAATAGTTATATTTTATGCTGTTCATTTTTTATGATAAGAAATATCTTTTAATGATGCAAAATTAATATATAATGAAAGTGTAAATCAGTATTACTGAAATGTATTATCCAGCTCTGCATGTATTATCGCATGAATCGTATTGTTTCAAAAATGTTCTGTGTGGGACACTGAATCGTATTGATAGACTAATTTGGCACGCTACAGCTAAAAGGTTGCCAACCCCTGTTTTAATACATTATCTATACACTTTCTTGCATTTTCGGAAAATAATAGTTACATTTCACAAACTCTTCAGTCTTCAAAGCTTTAATTTATAAATGAGTGAGCACTCAACATAAACTTAATTCATCTATTTAATAACCAGTATTTCCTTATATATATAGCCTCACTAGTTTTATAAAAGACACTATTAATCAATATAAATTCAAAAATTTTGCCTGCACGAAACAGTTTTTTTTTTTATTGATTTTAATCTGTTAATTCCTTAACCATTATCAGTTTTGTGTGTCAACTTTTCATTGTTCACCAACACCGAACGGAATGTCTGATGAATGCCTCCAAGTATTGTATTTGTTTCTCAAGACGATTTTCTACTTTATACTCAAATTATTAAAGAAAATCGACCATTTAATATTATTTGACGTTAATTCCTTTTTGTCAAGAATTTTTGCATTTGCAGCACAACCCGTGTAAGTTTCGAATTCCCTTTCCGAAAGATAGTATCGAAATTGCTTCAGAAGCTCTGTAATTACAACTACTTCAAGTTCGTTGCTGTACAGCTTTTCTTCTAGAATAGAGGATTTTTCTTCTTGATCATGCAATGAATCGGGAAAATCTGGCACGGTTATCTGCCTGAAAAAGTACATCCCCCAAACCGAGTTTGTTTGCAACTTGTAACTGCAGAGAGCTTTAGCTTTGCATTTTTTTGAAAACTTGTTGAGCCGGTTCACTTGACAATGATTTCTTAAGATTCTGAAAATATATTTTTTGTTAGTGTCTAAATTCAAATGAACATTTAAGTCTCCAGTTAAGATAATCGGCTTTTAATCATCATCGGATCCAATGATTGCAGCAACCTCTGGTGTGTACAGCACTAAAACTTTATGGATGAAGATGATAACAGCTACGGCGGGACTATTTGGTGATATATAGACTTTCGACTGGACTTGCTGCTAGTTTTCCTTCTCCCCCCCCCTTTCACGAGATTCTTTTCCTCTTTTGCATTTATTCTAGGCTTTCAGACTAGAATTAATTTTAATTCAACGGTAATAAAAATTAATAATATAAACTTAATGCATCACTCACAGAAGTCACTGTGTTTGTTTACAAGACGCTATCCGTAGTGATTTTGGCGCGAACGTTAGTGACACACAATGCCCCAGACACTCCCCTAACGGGAAGAGCCACAAAATGGTAATAATTTGGGCGCGTTTATTCGTTGAAAACGGCACGTTTATTGTATTAAAATCACTAAAATACGCCACGCGAGTTCGTTACAATAGCAAGGATACACATTTAACATCTCCAATACCTAAGAGCCTTTTGCCGCCCCCTTAGCAATTTTCCAACTTTTTCATGGATATGACGCAAATCACGTGGTGTCCCCCGCTCTCTTTTCCTCACTCTCTCTCCCCCCTGCTATCTCCTCACCGTAGCGACGATTTTAGAGGATGGCAGGGGAAATCGCTACTTCCGTTCGCTTTTTCCCTGTTACGCGAAACTGGGCAAATTTATCATTCACCCTCGCGCCTAAAGCAGTTTCACTTGAAAAGATTTGTGATCCCCTTAATAAATTACTAAGAGGTCTGGTATCATGGTATAATCTATATATATAAAAGTGGACGTATTCGTATATATGAAATTGCTTCACTCCAGCATCATTCAACCAATCACTATGAAAATTGGCATGCATATGTATTTGTTTGTGGAGAAAGTTTTTGAGCTATCCTCTTTGTTGCAGTACCCCGCCACGTAGCGTTACAGCAAATCAACTTCTGCACCGTTCAATCAATCGCCAAGTTCCAACGTGGGGACCAAAAATGGTGCCAACTTGGTTCTGTCACCAACATTTCGCAACATTTCCATTGAATCGCCATTATAATGTAGGGCACGGCATTGCATCCGAATAATTACACATCCAGATATAAATCATTTATACTATTTTAAGCATTCATTACACAAGGTTTGTAACAATATGTTGCTTTTGCTAAGCAAGGATCAGCTTAAGACGGTGTTTTTCAAAAATCTACCTACACGAGAGTTATGGGGCGTTATAGATACAAAAAAAAATCATTTTTTTATTAGTTATTAGACTTTCAGACTTAAAATTTTACAAATATGTTTTTTGTTGTTCAGCTGAGATATTCAAAAAGGTTTAATTTTTTGGTTTAATTTGAAATTCACGTTAAATTAACTAATTAAAACCTCTTTATCCTTCAATTCACTCGTACGAAAAACGGTTATACCAGCAAGTAAGGTATACATTTTCTAAAATATCCTGTTATAAGCCCAGGAAACCCTGCATCTTGTGACGGATCTATACGCGTCCTTCCCCTTATCCTCTTGGGAATTCTTTTGGGCCAGTATTTTTAACCAATTTTCTCACAAAAGAAGAAAACATAATATGCAAATTAATTTTAATATATGTATTCCTTCTTCGCGAGCTTAAGAGTTAAGGGAATTGTGAGCAGATTAGAAGTGAAGTATATACGTAACAAAAAGTAAGAAAGCCAGAAGTTTAGATAACAAGAAAATGATAAGATTAGCTAACCAGAAGTGTTAAAGTCAACTTGAATTAAATAGAAGACTGCATGAGTCCAGGTACTGTGACCTTAAATTAAGTTGATGTTTAGAGTGTTAAACTAATAGTGCGGTCATTAAATACGTAAGCTCTGTGTAAAGTAATATTAAAGAAAGAGCCGCAAAATTGAGCATATTCTCCCCAAATGCGAAATTAGTCTCTCTCTCTCGCTCTATTACTGGATTGAATTATCTTATTTATAGTGTTATTTGTGTTTGAGTTGTTTATAGTGATAAATAAAATAATTGGAATTCATCACGTCGTATGATTATTTAGTTCCTTCCACACCTTTAGCTGGACCACGGGGTAGAAGGGATATGAACACGTTCCAATCTCTTTGGCATTATTAAGGTTTGGAAGGAAACAGTCTGAATCTTTCTTTTCGAAAGAAGGTTGAATTGTACCATTTTGAATTACTAAAGACCTTATCACACGTACACGTTTGTTGCAATTTTTGGTCCAATTCGTGCAATCTTTACTCCGTTGCCATAGCGATGGCTTCCGAACAACTTTTTGCCAGTGAGCTGAGAAAGTTGCTCTAAATGAAAGTTGTTTGAAATTCCAGCCAATGGGGCTCTTCGGCGCCCTACGTCATAAACAAGATGGCGGTAACGGTGGTAGCTTCGCATCAAACGCATCAGATATCGCGTATACTATTTTAATGTTGTACAGTATTTTAACGGCGTATAATACTTTGAACATAATGATGCTCCATTTCTGTTTACCTCCATAAACAAAAGCGCGAGCGAAATAAAAGAAATAATATTGAATGGTCGTTTTAGAAGCAGAAAATCAGCGAGTAATGTTTCAATGTGGAGAAAGAGCGTAGCTGACGTCAGAGTGTGTCGTTTTGTTTACGGTAACCCTTCCCCTCAGATTCGGCCAAAAGTTGGGTCGAAAAATTGCACGGAAAATATACGTGTGATACCGCCTTAAGGCTTTAAAATTAATTTTTTTTTCTGGAAAAATTGGCATTTTTTCCCCACATTTAACTTGTGCAAATATTTAAAAACCGTGGATAATACACGAATTCACTTATCGTCAGCTACTTTCTCTGCTATCATTGGATCCACGATTTCATTTAAATATCTTATTTAAGTACATTCGCTTAATAAAGCCTCTGAATACGTAATTAATGTATTTATGGAAATAATTACTGCTAATGGATAAACCAAATATTACCTTTTAAAAATTTGTATTGTTCTGATTCCTTCACAAATGTAGGATATTTTCTGCTTGCCTCATCTGCATCTACGTGGAAAAATGCATTTTTCAAATCAAGAATCATCAATACTCTCCCCTTGCTCTATATAATTAATCTAATATCTCTTCAATAACAGCAAGTTGTTGTAGTTTTTTTTATTTAATTTCATTTTCTGTAATCAATGCACAAGCCCATCCCTCCACCATTCTTTTTACAAACCGTAACAATAGAGAAAAAATCGGAACAACTCGCTCTTATTATATTCCCAGCACTAACCATTGATCTATTTGTAGTTTTACGTCTCTGTTCTCAATAAAAGATGACCCGCACGATCTTTGATAAATGGGTTTTTCCTCAGATAGGATTATTTTAATTTGAATCTGTTGCTTTTGCTTTATTTGGTGTATAATTTTCTATATCATTTACAAACCTACTAAGCTATGTGACAGGTCATGCTGGTCGGCATATGCTTCCGATACTTTCAATAAAAGCAAATCAGACACACATACTTTTCCCGAATTAATTAAACACGCTGACCACTCTGAATTTCTCTGCTACTTTGGTTTTTGAAATATAAAGGATTATACATAATTTCGCTGTCGAGAGATCTTCCTTCGTCTGATTCAGATCTCAAAAGCTCATAGACTTCGATGGGTAAAAATACCTCCACGCTCATTTCACAAACATTTGAAAGCACTTGTTGTTAACCCCTCTTTCCTTACCACCAAAGAGACAATGTTTTCACACATAACTATTCTCCGTTCTTCAATACGATTTATTAAAATGATTTGAAAATGAACTTTTTTTGCCCAAACATAATTTTTGATTATGATAATCAAATTCACCACTCTTTCAAAAATGACAATTGATATGATATTATCTACAATGGCATTACTGCAATTCATTGAATTGATGGCGTACCTGTTCTTTCAACTTTATTTTCTGATCTCGTCTTTTTTTCGCACTGTTTCTAGTAAAAAATTGAAAAAATTCCCACCTACAAGCATAATAAAAGAAGTAATTTGCTTGCTTAAAATTTTGATTTCATTTTTGAAACTGTCTCTGAGAAAGATTTGTACACACTACGTTCGCGTAGTTCTTATTTGTTTGTGTTACTTTCATGTCAAGAGCAAACATTAGAATGGTTCCACGTATCATGCAATTATAATGTTTTGTTTTTTTAAACAAATATATTTCACAAGCTTTTCGAAGCGTTTACCGGACAAGCCATGAATTAGCGTATGATTTTAATGTGTTCCCACAAAATTAAAAGTACACAAGTCGAAAAAGCAATATCCTTTTGGAGATTAAAGGCATAACAGTATCCTAAAAATTACAAAATAAACAAAATTAATTTTTTTTGTTGCATTTTCTGTCTTATTTATATGGGAAGATGGCTCGAAATTTCATATCTCAAAACCAATAAGTTTTTAAGATATTTTAGGTTTCCCTTGTCTAACTTTTTAGTTTCAGTTTCTTTTTAAAGCATTTTTACATTTCTAAATTGAGTTAATAAAAAATATTTTGTACAAAATCCCTTTTTTCAGCGTGAAATGGATACAAACTGCTATTTTCATTACTAAAATCATTTCTGCTTGCTTATGTTTTGAGTTTCTTGAGTGTTGTTATAGTTATTTAAAGAAGATTGAATTCAAGACACACTCACCAATATTTTTTTTACACATAGTTTATATAACTTAGAAGCTTTTTACTTTGTTTTCATTATTTTTTTCCTTTTGAAAAAATGCCTCAGCCAAAAACGTAGGTTGCTGTGAAAAATAATATTTGGTGACTGAAAATTAAAAATTTAAAATTCAGCCTCCAGCTGTGTGTGTGTGTGATACTACAATGAGACTTCAGAATACTAATGATCTAAACACAAATATTGAAAAAGGAACTGGATATACAAACTGTATTAGAGTATTGTAAAGCCCAGCAACGAAAACAAACTCGCTTAACTGCCTCGATTTAAAACTGAGAAAAAATTAGATATTATTTACAACCTCTTGGGATTTCTAGCTTAGGTTTGTGTCATTATTATTTTTTGTATAAATGTTTTGTGCTTAACACTTTTATGAAAATAATAGGTTAAAATAAAGTTGAATAATCTGTCTTCATAAGAAATGCTATCAATATGATGCAAAGGCGTGTTTTAAATGAAGAAAAAGGAATATGATATAGATCACAAGTTGGAAAATATCATATTAAAAAAATTAGAGCCTTACAGGCATTATTAGTTTTTGTTTTATGTCTTTAAAAACTTTAAAGCGTTTTTCTCAGAGTTCTAATTTTGAAGATGTAGGGTTTTTTTTTCAACTTCGAAAGTGTTTTTTGTTTAAGAAATTTTTTATAGATTCCAAATATATGTTCTATAAAAGTTAATATAGATTTAGGTCTGAGAGCTCTAGTTATCTTTTGAAGAAAATCTAAATATTTTAAGAAAGATCTTTATTTATCAGTTTTGTGTGTGTGTGTGTGTGGCTGTAAAAATAATTACCAGAAGTCAACAAGAAAGTAGATTTTCAAACCAATGGCAACTCTTACTTATAACAATCTAAGAAACATAGATCCCTTAAAATTACTTAACAATTTTAAAACATAAACATTTCGTATATTTTTTAAAAATTTCCAAAATTTTAAATTTTTTTTTTAAAATTGGAAGGTAATGTCTTGTCAAACTGACTTCTTATTTTGAGAATCAACTTAATTATATAATTGGATATAAAACATAAACTACTGTTACTGCCCCCCCCCCAAATTTTTAAATAAAAAAAAAGTTTACTCTGTGTAGCTTCAAAAGAAACAGTCATAGGTGCTGAACACTAGGCTTACCGTTTCAGCAGCAATTCAATAATCAGGGTGTTGAATGATTGGAATTGTTTTTTTAAGATATCTTGAACTGTATTTCTTTCGCTTCTTCATCCAAATAAATACGTTTCCTTTTCAAGAGCTTTTAGTGCAAAAAATATGAATGAAAATTCCTTGATGTATACTGGGTGTTTCAACACTTCCCTACGGAACTGGTGTATGGTTGGTCGCATAGATTTCCCAAGAGATGTGTGATCGTGAGTTTTCATGAAGATAGATCGTTTGCTGTGAAGCAAGTTCAAGCCACATTTGCTTTTGCTTAGCGAAGTGTCCTGATAGCATTGTAGTATTGTACAGAACTGATAGAGTGTTTTATTTGTTGGAAATCAGTCTTAACCTTAAAGAATCATGTGTTTTATTACTATTCATTGCAACAACATTTTCAAAATGGATCGTTTTGAGCAGATTTGGTTAACATTTGTAAATGATAAATTTTCACATTTCTTACGCGTAAAATAAATTTTATGACAAATGTGATCCAATAGCCAAATTGATTGAATCAAACTTGATAATCGTGATAAATTCTCAGATGTTTCAACGAGGATTATTGAAAGCTTTTAACTTGAACCCCTGTGGCTGAGTGGTAGTGTATCATGCTTCCACGCCACAAGTCCAAATCCTGTGCTGGGCAAGGTCTCGGCTCAGTCTTTCTTCCATTCAAAGGGCCAATAAATGAGTATCAAGCTTGCTTGGGAACTGAACACTAGGATATACGCGTTAAACTGGCCATTTGACTGAAACATCTGCACATGCACCCCAGCGCCTAAGGACACGTTAGTGCCGGTTTATCCACTGGCTGCTTGGGACGGGTGCCCAGGGACTCGACTCAACCAAGCTGGACTGAACCACATTTTCTGGTAATAAATTTCGATCATCCAGTGCCAAAGGGGCCTGTAGATCTTCTGCGCCCATGACTCGAAATGAGCTTAAATCGGCACTGGGTCACGTAACCTGAGATAGGTACAATAGAAGCCTTGGCCCTCATGAGCTGTTACGCTACTGAATTCAATTCAGTTTATAGAAACATAATGTATTCTTTAGATCTTTTCAGTACTGGTATGTACTGATTCACAAGAAAGCTTTCCTTTCAATCCCCTCTTTAACTTAGTTTTTTATTTTTCTTTTACATTTTAGTGTCATTTGAAGTACTCATTCAATAGAGTTGGTATGCTTAGAAATTTAAATTCTATTGAGATGCTCACTTCTTTTTTATGGTGGCATAATCTCTAAGAAATTGATATATTCTTCGAGATGTAGTAAAAATGTCATTTTGTTGCAATATGTATGTTAAGCATTCAGAAGTTTATACCACAATATTTAATATTTTATTACTTTAACTAAAAGGGTATAAACTTTATATGCAACTTTCTTGCTGTTTTTCTTTCTTAAACATTTGAAGAAAATTGTAACTTTCCGACAGATAATAGTTAGATTAAAGAAGCTAAAAATCGTGTAATAGTTCAAGTTGATAAATTAACAGTTAATTTTGGAAATGGGGGTTCCTAAATGTTTTTATAACTTAATATGCTCGACAAACATTTTAAAAAATTGTAGTTTCTGATATAAACTGCGAAACATCTGGTTTACATAAGAAATTAAGTATATTTATTAATAAAAATTTTCAATTTCCGCAAATTCTCTTTCCTTTTAAATTTCATAAAATCCGAATTAAATGTAGAGCTTTAAAAATAGAATTTAATATTTATATTAGAATATATGTTAAAGTGTTTCAAGATACTATAGAGAGTGTAAAAAATGTACTTACTTCAGAAGCAATAATTAAAAAAAATGAAAATTATAGATTGAAGAAAGATAAGTAAAATTATTCTATTTATATTTCAAAAATTTGTTCAATTTTATTGACATAAATTGTAGGATTAAAATAGTTTTACTATTTTATGAAATAATGCTCTCAAAAATGTTATTAATTATGAGACCGCCAATTTTCTCATTAGGCTAGTATTACAAGAAAAGACTTATAGGATTGTGATAGCTATTATAAAAAACTTAAATTCTTAATGCAGGTGGACCAGCTAATTAATATCTGTACATAAGTAAAAAATAGTTATGTAGTCAAAGCATTTTATTGATGCATTGATTGTGTTATGTTTTGGGAAAGAATAAATGTTTCAACCAAAAAAATAATTTTTATCCGAACTACCTTGAATGATTCAAACAAACTATAAAGTTACACTGGGATGATTATAAGCAATCTACGTTTTTTTGAAGAAAACTAAATAATCAGAAATTTTATTTAATGGTACAAATTCCTACTTTCATATAATCCAGGGAAGCAATAATAATAGTATAATAATACTTATAATAATAATAATATAACCACGTTATCTATTTTAGAACAAAAGTACCAAATTAATTTTATTTTTAGTTATTTATACAGAGTAATCCTGAACTGTGTGGACTAGCTTTTCTTTTCAGAGATAAATAGGATTTTTTTACTAATAAACTTCACATAAATATTCTTTAAGTTACAATTTTTTAACAATTAAATAAATGTCTTCTTTAATCATAGATGGCGACACTGTAGCTCTGAAAAATATTTGCTAAATATCTATTTCTTGCTCATTGCTAATAGGGTGCACCAAAAATCAATAAAATATTTTTAACTTATTCCCTCTTTAGTTTTACTTCATAGTATTAGTTTACAATTATGTCTTTGTGTATCTTTTTCTTGTTGATGTATATATAATTAATTTATTTATATATCTCAGTAAGAATAACAATGCAAAGGCAGCAAGTCCTGTTCAATATTATGGTTACAAATTGGTAATAAGGCGCAATTTTCAGTTTATTTAACTACATCCAGCTCAAAGGTTAACAAAACATTGCATCATAAATGCTTATCTGAAAATTGAAGGATCGCGTTTGTATTATTTGCAATCGAAACTAGCACAATTTAGAACAGAATATATGCAAGGATTGATATATACCCAGGGTGGGCATTACGTCGATCGCTATCTACCGGTGGACCGCCATGACATTTTGGGGTCGCCGCCTAAAAATTTTACCAGTTAGTAATTATATACGAAAAATTGAAGATTGGCTGAGAATACGCAGACTAAGCCTTCTAGTGACTACAACAACAGAAACTAACTTTGGATAAAAAAGTTTTATTTTTTAAATATATTTTGGATTGTTTCATAAGAAATGTATGATGTGATATAATTATATTTGGGGCTATAATTAAAAAATTTGTGTCTTGCGTTTTGCCTTAAACGCGATTTCAATACTGTTGTTTTTATTTTAGTTATGTAGGCACACACACACACACACACACACACACACACACAACACACACACACACACACACACACACACACACACACACACACCACACACACACACACACACACACACACACACACACACACACACACACAACGGTACTACTCATAAATATACTACTCATAATTGTACAGTTCTTATTGTACACGTTGTGATGTAGTCGCACTCTTTTCCTTAATTGCTGGGAAGAAGTGGCCCTAATGGGCTAAGCTGTGATGTAGCCGTGCTCTTTTCCCTAATTGTTTGGGAAAAGGTGGCCATAATGGGCTGTGAACTCTGTTCCCACGACCCTTTTCTCATAGTCCGAGAGTCCGGCCTATGTGGAATTTCCGTTCCCACGCATCCTTGGCGACGGTGGGGCGTCAGTTCAGCACCCAACATTTGGACCAGGATTTTTCCCACGTTGGAGAAGCCGACAGACAAGGAGAAAGGGAGCCGAAAAGAGTGACCGAGAGCAACCTGGTCTTTAAAAGGCGCGGCGTAAGATTTTGAAGGAGATCGGACGAGAGAACCGATTGGAGGCCTCTCTAAAGATCCAGCTTGAACGATTCAGCGAATTATCTCTTCAGCGATCCAGCGATAGCAAAAGACTGGCTGCGATTACCCTGCCTCTTCAATTATAATCCTCTGCGAAGGACTTTGGACATTACTACGAATGCAGAGACTGAACCTGATATTGGAACGAGTGTTCTGTTTTAGTTGATCTTCACTTTAATAAATTTTATATTTATAAGCTGAGTGAAGTCATTACAACGTGTAGACACAGCATCGCTTATCTGCCTTTCTTCACTCATTACATTAGGGAAACTTTCGACCACACGCGTGGGCTTCTCAGCCAATCCCGTCACATTACTATTTCCTATTATCTAATATTGTGATAATCAGCACCATTTGTGGATTTCTTTGTTCTACATCTTAATACACTGTGTGCTCACTGCTATGACATTGAGAATCTGAAATACACAAGACCAAAAGAAGCAACAAAAAAAAAATGTTAGAAAAGAAGAAACACCAATTAGTACACAGTTAATCACAGAAATTCAAACAAATTGTTTTACTTATTTCATTAATGCTTGGTTCAATGTTTCATCTGGTCTGCTGATGACGATTTTAAATTTCGCCTCTCATGCTCTCCAATTTTAGCTACATCATAATGGTCATGGGGCGTAACACTGGTTATTCGATAGGAGTCCAAATAAAATGTTTCCAAAGGTTTTGCAACTTCAGGCTTTCAATAGCCGTCAGAGTTGTAGTATACTTGGCCGAGTAAAGCCAAGTAATTTTTGTAAATGGATCAGTAACAGTGAGTATAGGATTCAAATGTTTTTGTTCGTTGAAAATGGTCCAAGGAAATCTATGTGATATGTTAACTACCGATAATCTTCCTTTTGAATAGGATGTAAGAAGCTTTTTCCTTATAATTTTATTTACCAATATATATTAAACACAATTTTTTAATGCAAGGGTTTGAAAACTATGACAAGCGTGTCCCATGGGGCACGCGCTAAAATTCTCTGTGTCATTCTGAACTACTCTACAGATTTGTCAATTTTTGAGGAAATGAAAGTTGCTAAATTTCTAATAGTCTTTATTTGACAAACATCTTCAAAATTATGGATATACAGAATCACTGAAAGATAACTAATTCTGAAGATAAATTTGCAGCTGTTTTGTCATTATTGATTGCCATTACAGGAATATTTTCTATTTCTTATTTTAATTAATATGTTTAAAAATACATAATACAACAGCACAAATTTAATTTTTTTAGATTTTTGTTGAAGAAATAGTTATATTTTATGCAAGGAGCTTTAGCTTTGCATTTCTTTGAAAATTTATTGAGCCGGCTCACTTGACAAATCTTTCTTAACATTCTGAAAATATATTTTTTGTTAGTGTCTAAATTCAAAAGTTTTGTGATCCCTTAATAAATTATTAAGAGTTCAAGGTTCATGGTATAATCTATATATATAAAAGTGGATGTTTTTTCCCATTACATATGAAATTGCTTCACTCAAACACCACTCAACCGATCACTATGAAAATTGGTATGTATATGTATTTTTTTGTGGAGAAGGATTTTGTGTTATTCTCTTTGTTGCAGCTGGTGGCGTTAGTGCAAAGCAACTTCTTCACCGTTCAATCGATCGCCAAGTTGCCAAGTGGTGAAAAAATTGGTGCCAACTTGGCTCTATCACCGATATTTCTCTACGTTTCCACTGGAATTGCCATTATAATGTAAGGAACGGCGTAGCTTCCAAATAATTACACATACAGATTTTAATTATTTATACTATTTTAAGCATTAATTACGCAATATTTGTAACAGTATGTTGCTTTTGCTGAGCAGGGATAAAGGTGGTTTCAAAATTTTAATTTTTAAAAAAATTTTTTACAAAACAAAAGCATTTTATCCTAATTATTGCATGAAATCGCTTAAAAAAACAGTGGTTATATTCACATAATGTGCTGTAAATTTTGTAATGAAACAGTGATTGATAAATATGAAAGTTAAAATACTTCTACTATTATACAGAATATAGACAAAAAAAATCAGTTAATTATTTTCAAAACTTTTTGAACAATCGCTATCCCCGTTTGAGCATTTTCCAGAAAACACATTTTGAGTTAAAACGCGTTTTAAAGTATGACAAATATATATATATATATATAGTATATTGTATATAGTATATTGTATGTAGTATATTGTATATAGTATATTGTATGTAGTATATTGTATATAGTATATTGTATATAGTATATTGTTTAAGGAAGTGGCATCTGCTTTTACTAAAACACTTATAGTTTTTGTTGTAGTGAACAGAAAATAATAAACGTGGTATTTTTATAAAGCTAATAAGATGGTCTATAAAATAAAATAATAGAAAAATTTGTCAATTTTTGGCAAAATTTACAATTTTAGGGTAGTCGGATACCTTAATAGGTCAATTTAATCAGGTTTGATTCGGAAGGGAAATATAGACATACAAGCTTCAAACTTTTGAACCTTTAGTATTGTGGAATTAATTCCCCTTCCGTATTTAATATCGCACAAGAGGTGGTTTTTAACGCAATTTATTTTCTCTCCAAATTATATTTGATGGTAGATTTTTTTTATTATATTTTTGCTACAAAACGTTTTTATAGCAGAATTTTGATTATTCATTATAGACATTTAATTTTCTCTCTCTCTCCCCTTTGTTGTCAGACTTCGGTGGAGAAAGAACAACGGGGAATTAATACTCATTACATCAATGAGTAATGTTTCATTTACAGTACAGTAGACTCTCGTTAATTCAAACTTTTGATAATACGAACCCGTCTGTAATTCGAAGTACATGCTCATCCCCTATAAAAAATCTTGATGTTTTGAACTAAAACAATACGTTTTGGTATACACAATATTTCGAAGTAAAAATGTGGGCGGACACGCGATAATTCGAAATGATCTAATAAAACTCTAGCAATTTAAACATTCACTATCATGTAGAATCCTGTAGCAAACAGGTTGGAGCTTACATGGTTTGTGCAGTATTGTCTTGCTTGTCTCCCTGTAACGTAGACTCTTTGACGACTATTGGAATTCACTCCGATAACTCTGACAGAAGCTAAAATGTCGTTAAACAAACTACGCAACTTTTTCATCAAAATCATGTTGATGCGGACGCTTTTCAAGCTTCATTTAGTTTAGAAAAAATCTATTGACAAAGTTAAACTGAGTGCCATAAAATAAAATAACAGACTTTTTCATCAAAAATATTAATTATGTCTAGTGTGTATTCTTTTAATAGATGTTTTTAATACAGGACTTTTAACTTCTGTCTAATATTTATACTGTATAACATGTACTTTTTAAAAGTAATATAAAGTAGTTTGATACATATGTGCATTGTTGTTTTATTACATAGTTTCAAATTTAAATGTGTTAAAAAAATTTCTTTATGTATTTTGGGAGTTTTTTTCTACACTTCTTGGTAATTCGAAGTTTTTCATTGGTCTCTTTAACTTCGAATTATCTAGAGTCGACTGTATTACATTGATTTGCATTGAATATTTTACACTAAGAATAAATCCAATTCGAACAAAGGATGTTTTTTTCATTATAAAGCACATAAAGTACCCGCAAGCGAATTCAGCAGAATCGTTTTATGACAAAGATTGAAAGTAAGAAATGTCTTTTAAATAAGAATGTGTTAGGCGTAGAGACGAGAGAGCAGTTTAACGTTATCTCATAACTTTGTAGACAGCCACTGAGAATTGCTCGGCGTGCCACATCAGGCACAGATACCATAAGTTGCTGCGTACGCTAGAAAGAGATTTAGTGTTATAGCTTAGCAGTTACAAGTACATTTCAATCACCTCATGGAATTTTTTGAATACGGATTTATATTATTTTGTTCAATGTTAGCATGAACTTCGAATTTGATTTAATGTGGGTTTATATATGTGTTTGCTATAATTGTTTCTTATAAAAAGTCTGTTACGTATACCAGGGTGTACCAAAACGAAGTTTATATTTTATTTAAAGAACTTGCTTGTTGATCCATAGACCTTTGCAAAGTTTAAAAGTTGTACAATATATATATATATATATATATATATATATACACCAAAAGTAACAAAAAGCAAGTTTACATCAAAAATTGAACCATATTTGTGACTATTTCTAAATAGAATTTGAACAAAAATGCATTCCTTAGTGAAAAAAATACTTTAGGAATAATGAATAATAAAATAAAAGGGTAATCCACACAAGCATCTATAAGTCAACCTTCAATTATAGCTCCAATGAATCAAATACGACGGACACGTAGGATAAATGTGATGTACATAAAAAGTTCTTGGCAATAATCAAAAAAGACTTTACCCATAATAAGAAAATACATTTGCAGAGTTTCTTCCTAGAAATGCTTATATTCAAGAGCAATAAAGATAAATAGTAAAAATATTATTTTTTTTCTTGTATAAAAATATTAGCATGAACTTCGAATTTGATTTACTGTGGGTTTATATATGTGTGTGCTATAATTGTTTCTTATAAAAAGTCTGTTACGTATACCAGGGTGTACCAAAACGATATTTATATATTATTCAAAGAACTTGCTTGTTGATCCATAGACCTTTGCAAAGTTTAAAAGTTGTACTATATATATATATATATATATATATAAATCTATATATATAAAGGAGAAAAGCGACTCACTCACTGACTGACTGACTGACTGACAGACTGACTAATCACGAAATCTCTAGAACTATTCAACCTACAGACTTGAAATTTGGTAGACATGTTCCTTTGATAGAGTAGACATCAGCTAAGAAAGGATTTTCCGAAATTCGAAACACAAGGGCGTTACGGGGGTTAAGGGCTTTAATAATAATTGTTTCCATGTTTAAACTACTTGATGTACAATCTTGAAATTGGGTAAGCGGATTCCTTTCAGAGAGTAGAGATCCGCTACAAAATGAGTTTGCTGAAAATCGACCCCCAAGTGGCGTTGCAGGGCTTAGGGGGCATTATAGGTAATTATTTCCATTTTTAAACTATTTGACGCACTGTCTTTAAATTTGATATATAGATTCCTTTCGTAGAATAATGATCAGTTACAAAACGGGTTTTGTGAAACAGACTTCTAAGTGGCGTTGCGGGGGATTAAGGGGCGTAATAGATAAATATATCCGTTTTTAAACTACTTCACCTACCTGCTTGAAAATTGGTAGGTAAGTTTCTTTCCTGGAGTAAATATCCACTACAAAATGGGTTTTGGGAAAATTGACCCCAAGGGGTATTGCGGGGGGTGGGGAGTTTAAGGGCGTTATAAATTCGATTTTTAAGTTATTAGACGTACAGTCTTGAAACTTATTAAGCAGATTCCTCTCATAGGGTAGAGATACGCTAAAAATGGGTTTCGTGAAAATTGCCCCAAGTGGCGTTGAGGGACTTAAGGGGCGTTATAGATAATTATTTCCATTTTTAAACTATTAGATGCACAGTCTTTATATTTGATAAAGATATTTCTTTCATAGAGTAGAGATCAGCTATAAAAGGTTTTGTGAAAACAGACCTCTAAGTGGCGTTGCAGGGGAATAAGTGGCGTAAGGGATAAATATTTTCGTTTTTAAACTATTTGAACTACCTGCTTGAAAATTGGTAGGAATGTTTCTTTCATGGAGTACATATCCGTTACAAAACGGGTTTGGGGAAAATTGACCCACAAGGGGTGTTGCGGGGGTTAAGGGGAGATATAAGTAATTATTTCTATTTTTAAACTATTAGACGCACAGTCTTGAAATTTGGTGAGCAGATTCCTCTCATAGGATAGAGATACACTACAAAATGGGTTTTGTGAAAATAGACCCTTAGGTGGCGTTGCGGGGGGTTCAAGGGCGTTATTGATAATTTTTTTTTGCATTTTTAATTTATTGGATGCACAAATTTTGTAAGCAGATTCCTTTCATAGAGTGCAATTCCCCTACAAAATGGGTTTTGTGAAAACAGACACCGAAGTGGCGTTATAGATAATTATCCCCATTTTTAAACTATTAGACGTACAGTCTTGAAATTTGAAGAGCAGATTCCTTTCGTAAAGTAGAAAACCGCTACAAAATGGGTTTCGCGAATATCAACTACTAAGTTTAATTTCGGGAGATTAAGAGGCGTAATCGATAAATATTTCCGTTTTTAAACTACTTGATCATCCTGCTGGAAAATTGGTAGGCATGTTCCTTTCATGAAATAGAGTTCCTCTAACAAAGAGTAAAATGAAAATTGACCCCAAAGATGTTTGCGAGGGGTCAAGAGGAGTTACGAAAAAAATTCCTGTTTATTTGTTAGACCCATATACTTGAAATTTGTTAAGCATGTTTCTTTTGTTGAATAGGGATCCACTAAGAATAAATTTTAAGCAAATCATGTTCTGGGGGGTTGCAGGGGGTTACTGGGACGTATTGACAAAAAAAATTACTTTTTTCGAGCTACAAGGACTATAATAATGAAATTTGGTTTGCATTTTTCTTTTGTTGAATTGAAATCCACTAAGAGCAGTAATTTTGGAAAACGGCTCTCAACGGGATTACGGGGATATTTATAGTAAAACTTTTGCTTTTTTCTGTTAGATTAGACTTGAAATTTGGCTTGCATGTTCAATTTACGGAGTAGAGATCCACCGAAAATTGGTTTTGCGGGAATCCACTTGGTTTTTGAGTTAATAAAGAGCAAACATCATTCTATGCTTCAATTTTAGAGATTTTTAGAAAATACAAATTAGATGAGTTCTGCCTTTTTTTTATCAACAGGTGACAGTTACAGG
>BMAO01002393.1:0-62254 GCA_019973975.1 Trichonephila clavata
CCCTCCCGCAACACCCTTGGGGTCAATTTTTTCCAAAACTCAATTTGAAGCAGATTGTTAACTCCGTGAAAGAAATATGCCTACCAATTTTCAAAGCAGGTAGGTCAAGCAGTTTAAAAGCGAAAATATTTATCTTATTACGCCCCTAATCCCCCCAACGCCACTTAGGGGGCTATTTTACAAAATCCATCTGGTAGCTGTTCTCTACTCTATGAAAGGAATCTATTTATCAATTTAAAGACTGTGCGTCTAATAGTTTTAAAAATGGAAATAATTATTATAACGCCCCCTAAGCCCCGCAACTCCACTTGGGGTCGATTTCACCAAAATCGTATTTAGCGGATCTCTACTCTATGAAAGGAACATCCAAGTCTGTAGCTGGAATAGTTCCGGAGATATTGTGATTAGTCAGTCAGTCAGTCAGTGAGTCGCTTTTCTCCTTTATATATATAGATTTAAGGAAGCATATGTCATTAAATTCATGAAGATGGGTTGTTTGAGGTTTGTAGGCCAGGTCAAACCCAGGTGGTTTGAGGTCTTCATGGACCCATCCTCCTTGAAGTTCAGAATTTTCAATTACTAACCTATTGGAACTAGAACTAAGGACAAGCCCGAATTGAAATGGACTGATTATGTGGAGAACGATTTTAAAGTTTTAAGAGTGACCAATTGAAAATGGTTGCAAAGTAGAGATCGAAAGGGAAGAGGGTTCTTGAGAAGACCTTGGCCTGCACACATTCGGGGCTGTAGTGTCAATACAAAAAGTAGAATGGAATTCTACTTATATTTTTAAGAATAGAATGGAAAGGAGAAGGAGAGTTTTAAGAAATTCTCAACGGTGTGACACATTTTTTAAAATTTGAAATATGAATATTTTTTGTGTGGTTTTCAGATTTGTTTAGTAAATAATAAAAGGACATTTTTAATGTCAATGTGGAGGAAAAAAACTGGTGAAAATTTATCAAAAATTATATAAATTGCCCTCTTTGAACAAAAATTTAAGCTCGAATTTTCAATCTTTCAACATTTTACTGTTAAATTACTATTCATTTCGAACTTTACTAACAGAAAAATAGAATATTTTATCTGAATAATACATGAAATCGCCTATATAAAAGACATACGTTTTACGAAAAAGGGGTACAAAACCTTTCTGAAAGGATATATTTGATCACCTTATTATTAATCAAATAGGATTGGGGGTGCTTATTTACGGATATTGTTCAGCATCAAATTCATTGCAAACGTTTTTGGAAAACGTGAAAACCTATAATACCTAATTTTTTAAAGGAAAAAGTCAAAAGCCTTTATTTAGTACATATTTCTTTTGGCAAAGAAACATTAGAGAAAGTGCGAAACGCGAAAAAACGGAAACACAAAGTAACACACACAACCAGTTTCCCTTACCTGACATTTACAAACGGCCGCTCCTTTTTCACGTGCGGAAATGTGAATGCCAACTACCGTCATCAGATAAAATTCGTGAACTGTCACTTAACGTTTGACGAGACATACGGCCTTCAACATCGGTCGAGGAGGTAGGCATCCAAAGGTCGTGCTCATATCTTTCATATGAATATCCTTCGGTGATTCCGTTAGTAGTGTTTTTGGGGTTGAACAAACACCAATTGCCCTATGTCCTCAAAGAGTGTTATCAAGTTCATCTGATGTTGATAAAAAAGACATCGCCCATTTTTGTCAAATTCGGAAAATAGTTTTTGAAAGAGATAATGGGAATCGGTATCTCTCGACTAGATCTATTTTAGTTAGTGATTTACGAAGGAGAAAATTCCGAAACACGCAATAATTGACATTGCGTTACTTTCGTTTCTTATGTCATTTTCGTGTGTAGGGGAACATTAGTTTTTTCGAAAAATATTTTTTCGTAATTATCAATCCATCAATGTAATATTCAGAAACAAAAACTTTGTTTTTATCTGTTTGAAGTGTCGTGGTATAAAAAACAAGCCACCGTCTCTCTTTTAAGGTGAGGTACTCTAAGGTGTTATCTTTCGTTCTGGATCAGAGATTGGTAAACTGTAGTTCGGCGGAAGCTTTTGAGGTTATTTGGGCATGTTTACATATGGTTCCGAAATAAAACTGAATATGAAAACAAAATAATTATAACTCACTTATAAAGTTTAATTTTTTATACTTTCTTAATATACAGTTTTTACTAAAAGAATTTTTGCTGAACACCGCCGTGGCATTTGGATGTAAGGTGGTTCTAATTATTTTTTAAGTTCTTTTAAGAAGGTCAATATTTTTTTAGCGCGTAATCTGTTGTATTATTTAAATTTCTTTTATTTAGGTAAATACATCTAAATCCTACGATTAGAAATTTCTCTAAGGATCTTGTTTTTACCCGCAAATGTTTACCAATCTCTCTCTAATCTAGAGAGATACTTTCTCTTTTTTTTCAGATTTGTAGCCAATCTTTGCCTCGTCTTTTTTTAATGTGTTAAGAATTAATTAGAGGACAATTGAAAAATTTTCGCTCTCATAAAAAAATTAAAAACGTTATTTTATCATTGGTAAAGTTCAGATTTCATAAATGAAACTTTCGTGTATACAAATGCCCTTTATTAGATGTAGTATTTCTCTCAATACAAACTCTTAGTTCCTTTTTTTTAAAAAAAAAATCTCATTTTTTTTGTAGCCGTATTATTTAAAGTTAATGATTTGTTCATACTAAGGCATGGTGTTTTAAGCTGTTCGTATTAAAGGTAATTGTTTAAAATTATGTATGGCAAATTTCTAACAAATTTATTGTGCATGAGTAAATATGTACGCAGTTGAACCTCTATATTACGAACTTTTTCCTGAAATTACGCGGACCGTCGCCAAAAGCCCTCGTGTTGCTAATCAGTGCGACGTTAATATTCACTCACTCACGAACTTTTTCCTGGAACCATTTCGCGATTTTCTTCGAAAAATAACCTCCTAATAGCGAAGTGCATTTTCTACATAACGAACTTTTTTTCTTATGATTAATTTTTCTTTTCTCCCTATTTTTAATTTTTTAAGAAAATCGGTTTAAAATTTTTTTGGTATTTCTCTCCAAACAGCGTATTAACTATTATAAAAAGTCCAGATAAGTTACAAAATTATGATTTACCGAATTCTTGTTCAAAACGCTTTAGAACATGTGTCTATGAAGATGTCGACAAGGCAATTTAGAAGTGGATACACACAATGCGATATAAAAATGTTCCGATCTCTAGACCTTTCGTAATAGAGAAAGCTCTTCAACTTGCGAAGGCATTGGTATGCGACCAACTTCTAGTCAACAATGGATGGCTAGAAAAATATAAGAAAATACAGGGAAAAATATCCCTGAAGGGATTTTTGGTGCTTTGCAAAAATGTGAGGCGTATTATGAAACAAAGCATTTTTTCAAACAAAATTAACAAATTTTGTGAATAATTGAATTTAACGAAACTTGTGTTCATGTATGTTTAGAATTTCTTGTTGTAAAATAATGTAAGTTTAAAATTACTTGTAGGTTAAATTGCAAAATGTCCTTAAAAAATTCATTACTTTGAATATAAAATTATTTTCTCAATGTTTAAAATACAGTATATTCCTCGACATCCATTTTTCTTGTTTTCCTTCCTTTTTTGAAAGGAATATAAAATAAACAGATATTAATTTACAAAAAGGTTTTAATAATTGCTTTTTAAATGTATAGTGTTTAAGAAATTTTAAATTTGTTTTATGCGATTTATAAAGTATATTGAAAGAGGAACCTCTCTATATAACGAATTTTCCACATAACGAACTTTTTGGGGGGATTTAGCGATTTCGTTAAATAGAGATAGGACTGTATATGTGTGCACATAAAAATCAATTATAGTATCACAAGATGAAGCTATAATTTAAAAAATAGGGATAGTTTCGTACGAAGTAGTTTTCTTTTTAAAGTTATTTAAAGGAAAAACGTTTACTTCATAAAAACATAGTTTTTAAGAAATGATATCTTAAATATGCATTTACTAATATAGTAATTTGGAGGAAAAAATTAAATTATTCAAAATTTATTTAAGTAGCTTATACATACAGATGGCTGGAATGCTTAAAATGATCCTTAATGTTTAAAATTTCCTTCAGGATAATTTTTTTCCTCTTTTTAAAACTTTACACACTTATTTCGACTGCAACCAGAGTATGAAAAGGAAACTAAATTCCTTCGAGTATTGCTGATCTTAGATTTAGATTATCCTGTTTAATGCTTGAATAAGAATAATTGACATTGTTTTCTTTTTCTTAATACTTTGCTTAGGATAATAAATTTAAGGGAAATTAAATAATTAAAGCTTCCATATATCAAGCATCTTAAATATTCTTGAATATAATAATATGTTGCTTCTTTTTTTTCTTTTTGTCTCTCATAAATTTAGACTGTTTTATTCAATTGATTACAATACAAGTTAAATTCTTTCAAAAAGAATTAAGGGGGGAGGGCTAAAGTTTTCCCCCCTTACTTTTGACTTTTTGCTTTTAATTTTAGAGAATAATTTAAAATTTTGTATTAAATTGTTCAAAGTATTCAACACCCTAAAATATTGAATTTTGCCAAAAACAATTTTTTTTATGATTTTATTTTATAGGGCATCTTATTAACTTTACTAAAATACCAAGTGAATAATACGTAACATATTTTGTCAAATACTCAAACATACGATAACCCGTTACAAATAAATGTGCGTGACTTTCAATCTCAAAACCATAGGCACAAACCGACTGTCGCCTTTCGATTAACTGAGTAGTAATGATGTACAGTGTTAGATCTAGGCCTAGATTTGGACGATGTAACGACTGCGGATTGACACAGCTCACACCCCTCTATACATGTCGAGTTTGACGTATGGAAAGCAGGTGGCTCACTTTGTGGATTGGAGAAAGCCCTTGGCTTTGGCATCATTGTCCTTTGTTTGGTTTCTGGACTGTCGATGCCGGTGTGACTGAGGGCACAATGGACGGGACATAGACTTATTGGGTGTCTATTGGTGGTACTTGTCTGTCTTAGGAGACTAAGGTCTCGGAGGACAGTGGCAGGTTACTTTAAAGAAGAAACGGCGAAGAGGTGGATCAAAGACCAGATGTTCAGACAAGCCTTTTTGTCGCGGGAGCGTTCGAGAAGGACCAGAGCCATTGTTCTGTCCGCACCAGTGGAGTGCTACTGAAACTGAGGTGCAGAGTACTAACTTTTGGGGCCTGCCAATGAGAGATGACGAGGGACGTGTAGTTGACCCTCCCCTGGAGTTTAAAAGGGTCGATTTGAGAAGAGAGGAGAGTTCTTTTTCCAATTCTCATTTCAAGCTCATCGCCAGTGTCCAATCAAAATGCTCTCTCCATCTCTCAGACTCCTGCCACCCCATTGGTCCTCATCTCCGAAGCTACTCCTCCATCTCCCACCAAAGTCTGCAACACCAAGCCGACTTCATTGCAAGATAATGGGCGGAGGGATAAGCTTATCCTAGTTCCTGAAAATATATCAGCGTATCAGAGAGAAGAGAAAAAAAAAGAGAAATGACTCACGAGACTTGATCCTACGAGTGAGAGGAGAGAAAAGAAGAACGTTGGAGGTTCCTGATCCCTGATCTTGTGGGACTAAAGAGAATTATGGGGCGAGTGCCCTCCGGACAATAGTCAGAGGTGTCGGAGAAGTAAGACCGACCAATGAAGCCTACAGAAGTTAGCGGCACAACGGCTCATCAGAACAAGACAGACTCTTAAACTTGACTTCATTTAATATTTCTAGGTAGTAGTCTAGATAAATGTTTAGTCCAGTAAATAAAGATTTATTTTTTTTAACAACCAGCTTGTGACGGATCTGTACGCGACCTTCACACTAATCCTCTTGGGGAAACTTTGGGGCTAGCATTCGCATTAATTTATAACCATCTCTATCAAGAATAAACCCTGATATGGAGATTAATTTGACTATATAAAGTCAGGGTTTTGTAACTGTAAGAGAGAAAGGGCGGAGAAACTGTTGTGGACTCGAGAAGGTGAGATATAATTGATTTTCACAACTTAGTTAAGAACGGAGTTTTGCCACTATACCAGATTAGTAGATTGGGAATTTATAGTCTAAGATAGATTAGGTTAAATTAAAATGACTTCAGCTTGTTTACTTAGAGTTCATTGCTTTCTTTATATCACTCCTAGGGCATCCTCTAGTAGTTTCACTTGTAGTAAGTGTGCTTGAATAGTAATAAAATTATAATTATTATGGAAGTTTCTGGTCATGCTTTGTCCCCCCCCCCACACCCTTAGGTAGGCAGGATGATGAGGGAGCGACTTCAAATGGAAGTCGCTCACAAGCTGTGTACGTAATCTAGCTACCAGTCCACGACGCCACAACGACAGAACTATACATATTACACATACATTACATAATTATACAGTCTTACCACTCCAATTGGCGTTAAATTCGAAATTTCTAGTTTTTCGAAGAATATGTCCGGGAATTACATTCGACTATAAAAATCATTTGGATCGTACACTGAGGTCAAGTCAAGATCTTGACGTGACCCATGCCTTAAGACGCCCCTGGCCGTGCAGAGCTTGGGCGGTATTTATTTTTGACATCCAGTACATACAATAGATATTAATGTCTTAGAATAAACACTAACTTTGTAACTGTACTCCAATTCTTAAAGTAAATTATGTCTATATAGTTTTTGTCAATCTTGCGAAGCGTTTTTTGTAAAGAAATCATTTTTATCTATGTAATTTAATTATAAATAATTTTCTTAATAAGAATTTTTTTTATGCACCATGTTTTTATAACCATTTTCATGCATTGTCACCCCTTTCTAAGCAATAGTCTACATTTCAAGTCTCTAGCTCATCGGGAAGTTAGTTTAAAATCAATTTCAAAATTCCCCCGGACTGACAAGAAAGTGAGTTAATAAAAACATGGTAAAATGGTTGCAGTCAAAATTGCTTCCCGTCATTCGTGATCGAGTTTAAAAAGATTTATGTAAGCCCAGAATGAGATCATTTAAATATTTCATTAAACATTTATAGATATTAAAGATATTAATCATTCTTAAGTATTTGAGCGATGATGGATGTATAATGGTGCTATTTGCAGAAAAAATTCTGAATTTGTATTTGGATATTATGGTAGAATTTTTTTTTCATTTATATTAAACAAAAATTCTTTACTCTTTTATTTGAAGATTTATTACGCGTTTTTTCAGTTGCAAAAAAATTTAGCTTTTTTTTTCACTAAAAAAAATGCATGAATTTTTATAATTTATGATTGAAACCTCGTGTATATGTAAGAAATGCACTATAAAAATTCAATGCCAAACTAATGCTCACTCAAAATTAATATATATATCTGTTGCCATTCCATTTTAAATCTCATAAAATATGCGATATTTTTTCTAGAAATCCTGAAAGTATCGGCTATTTTTGATAATCGTGAAACAATGAGATGTTCCCTTTTTATTTTTTTGCTTCCCACTCAATCCTTTTATTGTTAAGAACAATCAAATAAAATTACTATCCTTTGTAAATTTAAAAGAATATATTCGATTGTCAGTTTTTTTTCCATATTTCTTTCCTCAGGTATATTTCTCATAAATTACACTCGTATTATACTATCTATTTTGATAAGCATTGTTTATTTTTTTCTTTGTAGCGAATGAATAGTATGATGCATTTACACTGAAAGAAAGAAAAATTAAGTGAAATGGAGATAATTTCCCATTACCTATATTGGTAATTTATCAGAAAATTAATTAACCGCTAATGATGATTCAGTTATCATCATTTACCGCGTCTTCGTTTTCACGTTTAGTGAAGGAAAATAATATTTAATCAGTATAATGGGGGGGAAAATTTAAATACGAACAATAGACAGCTTATCGGGTACAAATGACATCGCATTCATCTTTCCATTATTTTCAAGGAAAGGGAATTCTCCTTCCAATAAAAGTTTCAGGTTAAAATAAAATTTGAAGAAGGATTTTCTTTTTTCGATGTACAGAACTTTAAATTTACAAATATATACATCGCAAATGCATTTATTTTTAGTTAAATTGAAATTTATTTTCTAAAGCTATATACATACTTGTTATTTATACGATTGATTGAGCAGAGAATAGGGATCTATAGCTTCAAGATTTCATAAGAACTTCTAGATTTCATAAGAACAGCTAACTGAATTGTAACTGTAAACTGATGATAAAGTAATTGACGCCTCTCAGGTTCGAGTCTATAAGAAATTGTGGCGCGAAAATGATAAGGGCTTCTACCATCAAATTTTATTTGGACCCGAAGTTTCCAAGCAGAAGATGAGGAAGTTCGTGGATTGAATTTAAGTTTTATTTTGGTTCTCTGATAATGGCTCAAGGTACGTCATGATTAATTTATTGCGTTCCTTCAGATTTCATGGTGGTTCGTCTACAATAAAAATAAATAATCTATAGTCGTTTGGCGAAGTAGTTCATGTACTACTCAACAAGGTAAAATGTAAATAATGTTTTGATTTTTGCTGCTCGATTAATAAAAAGAATTTTATTGGAATAAATGACGGTTTAGTTTGTTTCTTGGTGCCGTAAGGTTAATTTAAAACGTAATTTACTTACGTAAAATAGTTCGCGTCCGCACATTTCGAATCCCAATGAAAAGCGAAAAAGCTAAGCGAACAGCATTGCGGAAGCCGCTTTCAGTTTGCACTAATAATATTGAATAAGCAATCAACATGGGAAATCGTCAACTGATGATTTTATTGCACTGCAAAAATTGCTTACGTCTACATTAAAAATAAATAATCCATAATCGTTTGGCGAATTAGTTCATGAACAACTCAACAAGATAAAATGTAAATGATGTTTTGATTTTTGTTGTTCGATTAATAAAAAGAATTTTATTGGAATAAATGACAGCTTAGTTTGTTTCTTGGTGCCGTAAGATTAATTAAAAACGTAATTTAAATACGTAAAAGTAGTAATTGAAATAAAATGCAATAAGCAGTTACCTCTTTAACAGCTCTCTTTGAATAAGTTTAAATTTTGTACATGAAATTCTTTTCGTGTTCAAAATGTCAACAAGACAATATGTGATAATCTTATCCATGGTTGCGGTAGAACCGAGTAATCATTAACGACTCACATTTAGTCGATGATGTTTCGACCAACCATCTATCGTGCAGAGGGTTCATACACGTTAAATCTGTCAAGATTCTAAGTCTTCACATTGACGTGGCATCAATGTGGAGATTAGGGCACCAGTTCAAGTGTCCACCTCATCTTATTTGACAGCGGCTCAAAATTAAGATGCGAATTCATTGTGGTTAGCGGATATTCTACTCGAGGTAAAATAAGTCGACAAATTACTCAATAAAAAAAATTTATTATTTCATCCACTATTATAAACTTTTTCACTTGTGTCAAAAGTGTTCCTTTTAATACTCTGATCCTTTTAATTACATTCTGTTTCATTTAGAGTTTATAACTTCATTTTAAAACTAGAAGAATGTATGCTTATATTCTTAATTTACTGCTATTGCTACTAATAAAATATTAAGGATCATTCTTCTAAGTGAGAATATATATCTACATTTGAAATTAAGATGAAGTTCAAAGTCCTCACAAAATAGAATTTTACGAGCGCATGAATTACTAATGTGATAATACAAAATTCATTTGTAATGAGAGATGTCATTGTGACGTAAAAGGGCAATCTACTACCTAAACTCAGAGATTATTATTTTTTTGTCTTATCAAGAGTTGAATATATCTTAGCTAAATCCATATTAAACATACTACAGATTGAGTCACATTATTATGATCACCTTTTAATGTCCGTATTAGAGGTCTTGTATCACGAACAGGTACAGGAGTGTGTTAATAATATTACAGAAAGTTTCCACAGTACATCCGACGCCCATGGTAGGGAGTATGGTTGAGTGTCGATGCTTCGAATATGGAGATGGAGATGAGTTCAAAGATGCTCTATTGGGCTTAGAAATTCGGGAAGCACACAATGGAGCTCTTGGAAGTCTTCTTTGTGCTCCTTCAATTAATCCGGACAATTTTAGACGTATGACACGTGGCATTGTTCTGCTTAAGGAACTCATCCTTCAGAGAAAAAACAGGCAGCATACATGAGTGTACATAATCAGTAGCAATGGATACACAAAGGGATCCAGTGAACGTACTTTCACAAGTACAGGTGAACCCACACCACATTATCGTGCAATATTGTGTGCTTTTAGAAATGGTTCTAGAGTGTTTGTGTTTTCAGATGTTTCTTATCTGACACATGAACTTCATCTCTTCGATAGAGCAGGAAACGTGATTTGTTGAAGATGACAATCTTTTGCGTATCGATAGCAGTATCTAGTATTGCCACTCAAAAGTAAAGCCGTTTTGCTAATGCAATTTCGTCATTATGTACACAGAAACAATCCGTTTGCTCGGAGCCTCATACATAATATGATTCTCTGTAATATCGTCTTAGAAACATGCCTAGAAATATCCTGGTTTATTCGGTACGTTAGTTGTTCAATTGCAACATGCCAGTCCCTCCTTAAAAAAGCATCGCAACCGACATTCGTCTCTCCCATCAAAGGTGTTAGGGCACTACAGTTTCTACGGCATTTTCAATTTTACAGTTTCTCCAATCAGGACAAACTTTCAAACTATAGCAGTACTAGAATAGTTCACCCACTGCGCAACTTTTAAAATACTGCCGTTCTAGTCCCGAAAGCCAATAATCACACTTTTTGTAAATAAGAAATAGAACGTTTTATTCGTCACACGAATGAAGGGTATGCTCCAAGATAGTCTACGTTTCCAACTTTTATACCCATCATGCTGGCGTGTACCATCAGCCATGCTTCACCATCCGCGCAAAACAGGATAAAAAGCATAACTTCTCTTAAAAAATTATAAACATTTTTTTTTGGATAGGTGTGCACATTTTTATAAACTAAAAAAGATAAACTAGCTAGAGGCAGTGCTGGTTTATCCATTGGGCGCTTGAGGCAGGCGCCCGGAGCCCGTAAGGGCCCGCATAAGCTGAACTTAACCAGATTTTCTGGTTATAAATTTCGATTTGCCAGTGCCAAGGGGGCCTGTAGATCTTCTGCGCCCAGGGCCCGAAATAAGTTTAAACCGGCATTGGCTAGATGAACTATATGATTAGGAATTTTAAATTTAATGGTCGGTTGAATCAATCAAATCTTGATTCTTAATCAATCTTCTTAATTTCAGTTCTTTAATCGTTTCATTACTTTTCCTTCTCTATCAGTTTCGTTAAATTGAAATCTAATAGTATTTTGAAAGTTAGAACTACCAAATATTTTAAATAGATCTGGACACTTAAAATTCTGTGGAATAACCTTCCTTTTCCGCGACTGAAAAGTATTCATAATCAAAACATTAAAAAAGAAAGAAAAAGAATGATTGTGTAAAAAGGAAACTACTAAACTGCACTTAAACGAAAAAGAAGGAAAGATCTTAGAGAATCAATTACGGATCAAAATTGTCTCATAAATACATTAACTCCAATTACAGATGACAAAAAAGGCAACTATTAATGCTACTAATTTCAATCAGATGCATGATGTTATGATTGCCCATTAAATCACCATTTGCTTGATCGTATCGCGCATGAATATAGTTCAATGAATACGTTATTCAAAATTAAATTACTCTAGTCAAAGTTCTGCCATTCTTTTACTTAACAAACGGACAAAATAGCAACATACAAAACTTTGTCTTCTTTTTCCTTTCAACTTAGTTAAATTTTTATGCTTCCTTAAACTTAATCCTAACATTAATCTTCTTTTTGCAAGAAAAATTTATGTTCCTGTTCAAAAAAGCAATTATCAACTCCTCTTTTTAATTGACTATTCATTTTTATCGAGATGGAATTAACTTCTCTAGTATGCGTCCCGATACAATCAATGCTATTAACACACACACACACACAATAGATTGTAACGATCAAATCGTTCTGTACTCTGTAAATGACAGACAACTTTTTTTTAACACGTTTGCAAACCATTTCAAAAGTATCCTGCTTTATTGTGAGAACTAGTATGGAGCTCTTTCCATGACCCAGTAGTGTCTCTCAAAAATGAGTGTATAATTATAAACTTTTTGATAAGTCTAATATGACTACAATAAATAAGATATTACGAAATGGAGATGTATTTTTGATGTGGCTTTGAGATGGTGTCTAAATTTTCCTTGTTATACAACTTCTTTCAGGATAGTAGAAAAGCTAAGACATATAAGGAAAAATAATCCCTTGAGGAATAATTTTTTATCATGTCGCAAAATTTTTCCTATTTTTCAATTTTGAGAGAAAATTATCATAATTCATTAAAATCTATCTAAAGTAAATCTTTGCATTCAATTTAACATGTAAATTTACATAATATAACATTTGTAAATAGATTATTTATAGGGAAAAAGAATTTACTTACCATAAAAATTGCATTATAAACAAAATTTAAAAATAAAATATATATTACGTTGAATATCTGATAAAACAAGCGAAGTCGTTTGCTATGAAACTTTTTTCGAAGTATTAAGCAGTATAATCAGAATTGAGAGAACTTTTTTTTTTTTTTGTATTTACTATTGAGAAAACGCAACAAAACTTGCTTCTTTTCCTCTATATTTCAGGGGAAAAAATGTCCAAGATATGAGAAAATATCAATCTTAAATGATAATATGAGTCTTATTTTATTATAAAGTTTTGTTTATTTTTATTTCCTAAAAATATAAGAAGTTAAATGCCCATGTGAATCGGTACAGTTATACAAAAAATCATATCACAATTAATTTATTGCATTTGCAATAAAATAAATAATATTGCCCTTGATTTAATATTATAGGAAATCTAATTCAGAGGAATATTGTGACACACACAAAACAAGAATAATATTCGAAAAATCGTTTGGCATATATTTATGAAATAGTTTGTGATGTGATGTTTTGCTCTTCAGTTATGATTTCTACTTAGCACGAACTAAATAATGTCAGTGGTAATAATGACAGAGTAAGGAAATTTTTATTTCTAAATTTATATGAACTTTTAAAAATTGGGTTAAATACATTACTTAGATTTCTACTAACGCAATGAATTCAATATTTTAATATCAGCGAATAAATAAACTCCATGTAATAATAATGGTCAGTTGTAGAACTTTCACTACAAAAATCTACGATTTTTCTGCAAGTTATAAGAAACCTTAGTAATGAATAAATATTTCTGATCTAAAGATTTGATTTTTTCATTCTTATTATTTTAATTATAAAAATAAACACACGTTTTAAAATAATATTAATTTCCAAAAACGAACAAAGAAACAACATAAAGAAGTCGTATCTTTATTTAATTTCGACACAATGCCAATTTTTGTTTCTGTTTTCCATTTTTTTTTTCATTTTAAAAAAGAATAAAATGTTTTGCAAAGTTTACCAACATAATAATGATTTATATCTTCTGTCGTTCTACTAGGAGAAGGTTAAGCGAGACGTTGATTCTATACACAATATATGATAATGAGATTCTTCAAAAAAATTTTTTTAATCTATTCATTGAGGCTATTTTTATCAAGAAATCAGAATATTTAAAGTTCAAAATTTTTTATAAATTTCTTGGGTCAGTATCACATTATTATGCGTAAAAAGATGTTCAAAGACAGCTTTTGTACTGAAAGACTTTTAAATATATTTTAAGTAAGAATGCAAAGGAAAATCAGAAAAATAAAATTTTTGCATAAATCTTTTTATTATCGATCTCTTTACAGAGTTTATTCTTAATTTCATGTATTTTTAGCGCGTTTTTCACGTAGTGGAACAAAAGCGCTATTAGGACGCAAATTTCGTCTTCGTTCCATATTTTGTCGTACCTTTTTCTCAGCCAATAAGCAACCAATTGACCTCGGGTTTTCGGCATTGGGTCGCATTTGTGCCCAAGATGAGCCGAATCATATTTAAATTTTCCCATAGCTTTCCCGAATTTCGCTAGTTTATAACAAAATTTTCTCAAATTTTACTCAGTAAATTTATTGTTTGCAATAAGTTTTTTTAAAAAAATCTACCTGCATTTTAGAGGAAATCTTCACAAAAAAAAGTTCAGAAAGCAAGTATAAAAGGCTCTGATTTTACTTTTTTAAATTTAGTTCATTAGTTGCATTATTGTAAAATACAACATGTGAAAAACGCGCTAAAATTACTTGGCCCTGCCAATGATTGATATCTTGTTTTTATAATTTATTGATTTGACCTTTCGGTCCATATAACAAAATTTTGCTTAGTAAATATCTTTATCCATAGCTGAAATTTTTGGAAAGCTCGATTTTTAGAATATTCAAAAGTACTAGATCTTCTTAAAAGGGGGGTTAGCTTGATCAATATTCTGTAATACTGATCAAATAACCAAACTTCAATTATGAGATTGTCAACATAAAAGGGCTGACATGCCGTTGAATATTATGTGATGAGTAAAGACAACAAGAATATCTTCCTGCAACAGGATTATGAAACATCTACTAAATTCTGTAAAAGTGATCAATTTAGAAGTTATGACTCTTACAACATTTTTTCCTAAACTCTTTACTCATCTTATTCTGTGAATTACACATCCTGAAAAGCAATTATTTTAAATTCGTTTGACATTTCCATTCGATTACAAAATTTCTGCGTAACATTGAATTTGTGAGGGAGATAAACACACATTCCAAACCTTCTTGTCTAATTTTGATTTTTCTACTTCATACTATTTTTTTTTTAAGGAAAAATTTTACTACCGCAATATTATCCATAAAACAACATGTTTCATTTTTTTTCAATGAAACTTCAAATATTAAAAAAATATCAAATAAATATTCAAAATTAACCATTGTTTAAATAATTTTTGAAAAAAAACCACTAAAATAAACTAACGATAAATAATAAAGAAACCTATCTTAATTGAATTTTCATATTGAATTAAATGTCATTTTTAATATTATAATGATGAATTTTTAAATTTTACTAACTTTTGCCGTACAGGAGATATTTCTAGCAATTTTTCAATAATACGTTTTTTGCCTTTTTTACATTTTTATATCCGAAGAAACGCAAGTTTAAGTTTTATTTTAGCACCATATAAAAAAACTCCACGGTATACTTTAAGTGTGGATTCAGCATTTATTAGAACCGACCAATTCTAATGAGAAAAAGGCAACTGGATAAAGAAAGAGTAGACATAAAGACAGATTTATCTCCATAACTTTTAAGTTATGTCTTTCCATAGAGAATGATTCTATATATATAAAAAAAGAAGAAAATGACGAAAATATTATTTATCTTTTTTAAATCAAATATAGCATTAAAAGTAAAAATTTATACTTTCAAGCAATATAGGATTCAAATATATTCTTGTCGTTGATTGATTAAATAACATCTCAAAACAAATATATTGAACACAAATATATTTCATTATTTTAAAGTTTTCTAAAAATTTCTTGAAATGATATCTTGTGACCCCCATTTAATTTAATGGGGAAAAAGGTAAATATTGCGTTTTTTCCACTTGTTTCGACAGTAAATATACACTCAAGAGCCAAAACATTATGACCACCTGTCAATAACGAGTTGGCCCACCTTTGGCTCCCAACACAACTTCAACCCGCCTTGGCATGGATGCCACAAGTTCTTGGTAGATGACCGGAGACAGATTGTACCAGATGTTTAAGCAACGATTACGCAAATCCGAGATATTACGAATTGGTGGTCTTTGAACCCTGAGCTGCCGTCCGATGGCATCCCAAATGTGTTCTATCGGATTGAGATCCAGTGAGTTAAGCGGTCAGGACATTAACTGGAATTCAGCATAATGTTTCTGGAACCACTCCAACACAATTTTAGCCTTGTGACACGGGGCGTTGTCCTGTTGGAGCATTCCATTTCCAGCTGGAAAAACAGAGACCATGTAAGGGTGCAACTGGCCCGCAATGATGTTCAGATACCCTGTAGCATTCATGGTCTACTCTACCACAACAACGGGTTCCAGAGACGTCCAAGAGAACGTCCCCCAAAGCATAATACCACCACCACCGGTCTGTGTAGGACCTACTGTACATTGAGGGAGCAATTGTTCGTCTGGAAGACGGCGTTTCCTGACACGGCCATCGGCGTGATGAATGACAAACCGTGATTCATCTGACCAGGCAACTCTCTCCTACTGATCCATGGACCAGTCGCGATGTTCCCGGGACCAGCGCAAGCGCATATGGCGATGACGCTTGGTCAGAAAAGGCACACGAGTGGGACGTTTGCTGCGTAGCCTCATATCTAACAGTGTCTGCTAAACAGTGTGCTCCGATACTATTCTACTTGGCCCTGCATTGTATTGGGCTGTCAGCTGAGCCACTGCCTGGCTCCGGTTTTGCTTCACCTTGCGAGACAGTCTCCGACGACCTTTTTCTTTGATAGCGTGTGGACGTTCAATACCATGTCGTCTACTGCTGGTTTCACCACCATTCGTCCACTTTGCACAACTTGTCGTGAATCAAAGCCTCCCCTCAGACTACCATCTCCCCGTCTACCAATACGACTGTATGTGTAGGCGGACTTAAATGATCATAAGACATAATTGCAAATCACTATATTTATTCCTTCGTATAACACAGAAAGGTAGAAACACATAATTCAAATTTAAGAGAAACAAAATAAAGTGGAGTACGAAAAGGGGAATTACTACTAGCGGAATAACAGAATCACAACTGAATCTATGAAAGCTTAAAACACGCACAATTACAGCTACGCCACATACGAATATTCACAATATTTTAAATCACTGACCTTATCTTTTATCATCGGCTGTTCCGTCGTGATGATATCTGTCTTGTTGACTGGTTAGGAGAATGGTGAAGGATCCACGCTCTGTAACACGGATTTTTACAAGCTTCAATCTACTTCTCCTAGCGTAGCTCCACACATAACTGCTATCCACGAATGTCAACAACTGCGTGCTGACCTACCGATCTTCAATTCATTTAACTTCACTCTTCTATCTCTTCATTTTACTTAACCTCTTTAACTCGCGAAACCCGAACTTATATAATATATCTTATTTGCATAAATCACGCTTGGCTCCCGGTGGAGATTGGTTGAAATAAATAAATTATTTTCAAGAAAATAGAGAAGATTAGTGGAAGACCGTATGGATCAGTCACAAACTGTAGATCGCGAACAACCCACGAGTCATGCAGTTTCGGAAATACTTGTTTCGAGCCTTCGAGCCATTACAATCTGCCCTCTATCAAAGTCACTTAGTTCCGCAGCCTTTCCCATCACACACAGAAGTTAGTGAAAGAATGATTCTTCAGACTCTCCAGCAGTAGTTAAATACCACTTCCACCTGATCATGTGCCTTCCACGTCATCCAGGCGAGTTCATTGCAAAATGTAAAGGGTTGGTCATAATGTTTTCATTCTTGAGTGTACTTTCTTGAAGTCTTTCGTCCATACGTCTCATACTGTTCTTATTGACGCATGCGCACATGCGGTAGTTTGAAAAAAAGGACTTTGAAAAAAGCTCTTTAGAATCTTATATAAAAATAAAATCATCAATTACCACTGCTCAAATGTAGCTCCTTTGTGAAATTTATGGGTTTATATGTGAGAGACACACACAGCTAAAATAATTATAAAGTAATTAAGACAGTATTCAAATGGTTATTAAGCGAATGCCCTTCAAAATTATTGAATTTACTCCCCATTATTAGGATTCATATTGTTGACACACGAAAGACATTCAAGAATTCTAAATACATTCTGAGCTATTTTTAAAAAGAAAATTATTGCTCTAGAACTCTCAGTTTACTAGTTAAAAAAATCTCAAAATTTGGTAGAGTGGAGGGCGCCGGATAATAGACCCGGACTGGCCCTAGCCCTCAAGTGTGATAGATGCTCCCAGACTAGACTTTCTAATCTTGCTAGTGGTCACATCAAGTGCCTTTCATTCTCAGCGAGCAAGAAGATCTTCTCCATCTGTGCAAGGTGTCAAGATCACCAGGCTTCCCTGGAGCACATAATGCGTTGTATGGATCTCACAAGCAAAGATATCTACACGGATCCCTTTCTTGTGCTGGACTTTTTGAGAGTCAACGATTTAATTGATCTTATCTCACTTTGTCAGACCCTGGAGGATTAGCAACAACAACAACAACAGAACTCAGTTTGTAAGGAATTAAGAAATGGAGTATCTTATTTATTGTTTTTTTTTTATTGAGAACATTTAGAAATCACCGTGCACCACAAAGTATCCACGTGGGAAGAAGTAAGCATGAAGCACACATTACGAAGGAATTTAAAGTCATGAAAGATTACAATACCCATGCCTTCTCCTGGATTCGAACCCAGGCCCAACGGCACCGCAGTCAGCGCCACTAACCACTATACTAAATGGGCAACTATTTATCAATGTGGTGCATATAAAATGTAAGATTTTCTTTACATGTGAACTTTTGTCTCCCCGTTTTCGTTAAGCTTTTGTTTTTGACATAACTTCGTTTATATTCGTTTTGAACATACGTATAGTAGAGTCATATTCCAATAAGGAAGGTATTCTCAAAAGTGTTCTATTTTGTTATTTGTTTTGAATTTCACAAGGATATAAATTCAACCGATATTCTAGTAATTTTTATATGAGTATAAGTTTGGTATTAATGTTGCAAAAGCTGCTCGTAATATAAATTAGGCATTTGGAGAGAATGCTGTTTAGAGAAGACTACAGCGTTGGCTTGAAAAATTCCACTATGGTGATTTTCCCCCTACAAAATAATCTGCGTGAAAGAGCCAAAACATCTGTGAAGAATGATGCTGTGAAAGCATTGGTGGAAACGAAACCAAATGTACCTATTATACTGTCAGTATATTGATGAAAGGCACGAAAAATTGAAACCACTACTTGTTAATCGGCATGCTTCAATACTTGTCCACGACAACGCTCACCCACATGCACCGTACAAAACAATTGCGAAATTAAATGAATTAAGATATGAAATTTTACAGCATCCAGCTTATTCACCTGATCTTCCACCAATCGACTTCCATTTTTTAAAACATTTAGATCAGTTTTTACCAGCTAAACAGTATGAAAATCATCCATATCAACGTTTATTGATTCTAAGGATCACAACTTTTTTCAAAAAGGCATCTATGCATTAAAATCTTTTGGGAAAGGTGCATTAAATCAAATGGAGCATATTTTGATTAAATATACAGCTTTAAAAAAAGATCTGAAGTTTTATATATTCGCAGAAAAATTCAACATTTTATACGCATCAACGAAGAATATTTCGAGATAATTTCATGGAGTTTTCTCCGCGAGGTAGTATATCATGACCTTTCAAACCCTTTTTTTTTCTTTTAACATTAAAATTTCCATTCATAAATTATTCATAAGCAAAGTCCATATTTATAAAGACTCAAGCTTTTACATGCCAAAAAAAAAAAATCATTTTTCTTGCATCAAAATCAACAGAACACTAAAATGGCTCTGAAGTACTTCTTTTCAATTCTGTCTAAAAGAAAGAAAAGAGCTTAAAAATTATTTTACTTAAAAATATGCAATAAATCTTTCAATGGTAAAATAATAGGTTCAGTTTCATGATAAAAATTTCTTTGTGGTTTTCATAAAACGTTAAACGAGCTATATTTAAACGTTTTACATGAACTCTAAAACGAATAAATATAGCCATCCGTATAAAAAGCTACTATCCCTATGATGAAACTTTCAATGAGATCATGATATAAAGTTCGTTGAATAATAAAATTAATTAAAAATGATAAAATACAGTGGTGGCAAAAATTGTGGACTCTTTTGGAAACTTTTACGTTTCTTAAAATTCTATTCTTATATGAAATGTTATGTTTCATAAAATGGAAAGTCAAATAAACCATTTTAAAGATAATTTCATACTAAATTCAAATATTAAAATAATAGTTACAAAATTTAAATGTTTCCAGTACAAAAATATTTAAGCTGCAGTAATTATTAGTACACATTAGATACTGATGATAGCAGTGAGTTATCTGTACTTAGTAGAATAGCCTTTATTTTTTATTACAGCTTCACATCGATGTTTCATAGAGCTGACAATAGTCTTAAGCTCTTCCTTCGTTATTACATGATGCCAGGAAACAACTATAGTCTCAATTAATTCTCTTTTTTTAAAGTATGCCTCATTCGAATAAGTTTTCTATAGGATTGAGACCAGGATGGTTAACTGACCAGGACAAAAATCTAATGCCGTGCGTGAGAAACCACTCTTTCGCTAATTTTGCTGTGTGGTAGGAAGCAGAATCCTGCTGAAAAATAAATGAAGCATTGTTGAGAAAGAGATCCCTAACGAAAGGTCGAAGTCTGGGTCCTAGATTAGCGTCAAAGCATTTTATGGCATTCAATGTCCCATCGAGGAGATAAAGGCTACCAATTCTCTACTGATATATACAAGCCCATATCCTAAACAAAGTTCTTCACGGCTGTCTGAATGCAATCAGGACGTAGTTCTTTTCCAATGCTACGTCTTACATATTTTTGTCCATCACTTCCGAATAATGATATCTTAGTTTCATCATTCCATGTAACTTGTGACCACTGTTTACTAGTCCAATTAATCTGTTTCTTTGACCACTGTAGTCTTTCTTGCCTCGTTAAAAATTGAGATAAGGCTTTTTTCGTTGAATTCTACCTTTCAGTGCAGCATATGTTAATCTTCTCCTGGTTGTTCTTGAACTGAACAGAAATACTAACATTGTTCAAATAACTTCTGATGGCCATTCATGACATTGGGACATCTTGGAGACATAGTCTTTTTATTCTACTGTCATCAACAGATTTGGTGCACCTTTTCCGGCTTTCTCCTGTTTTGTTTTTTATTGAATTTGTCTCCTGATATCGTAAGCAAAACTTTCAGGATCCAGATGTAGTCACTGAACCATCAATCTGTCCTGCAATTTCTGTATAAAGACCACTTTCTCGTAACACAATAATCTTACATCTTTTTCTAGGTGTCCAATCTACTCTTTAATTAATGTCAGTGCTTCTTGACTAAATATCATTGTTGCCCTAGCCAGGAAACAGTCCTGATCTCAATCCTATCGAAAACTTGTGGCATCGTTTGAAAACTCTTGTCTGAATGAGGCGTCCATCAAATAAAGGGCAACTAATTGAGACTATAAATGTTTCCTGACATCATGTAATAACGAAGGAAGAGCGTAAGATCATTGTCATCTAACGAAACATCGATGTGAAGCTCTTATAAAAAATAAAGCCTACCCTATTAAGTACTGATAACCCACAGCTATCATCAGTATATAATGTATATTGGTAATTACTGCTGCTTAACTTTTTTATATTGCAAATATTTCAATTTTGTTCATAATATTGAATTTAATTTTAAATTCTCTTTAAAATGATATATACGACTTTGTATTTTGTAAAACGTATCATTTTCTTTAAGCATTATGCACTTAAAAACACAAGAATTAACAAAAATGTCCACAATTTTGGCCACTTATGACTATATTTTACTTCTTCCGAGAAGTTCAAATACGCTCAAAAAGATTTTAAAGTAATAAAAAGAGTTCTAGAAAAATATTATTATTAAATTATTGCCTAACGGAGCATATAATCGGATTACATGTAGCTGAATAATTTATTCAATAGAATCACCTGCTTCAATAATGCTATGAATATACTTGAGGACTACCTTTATGAAATAGCTGAAGATTCTGTCAATCCTCTTGCTCCAAATTATTTAATAATCCTGTCTGCACGACTATGGACTTAGAAACCACAAGAATTAAGATCACAGCAGAAGTGTAGAAAAGGAAAGCGATATTCTTGTAATAAATCTAAAGAATGTTCTTTATAATTTGAGTTCCATTCAGTATAAATTAGTTTTTAACACCTAAAATTTGTTCTAAGCAACATCTACTGGTAAGAAAGAGTTGAAAACAGTTCTTATACATTTTATTTTAAGGGTATCCGACTACTTGCGACAACTTTTTCTTTAAAAAAAAATGGAGATATGGGGATTTTTTTGTTGTTTTTAGATATGCTTAGAAGATTTTATGAAAAATATGCTAAAATTAAGAAGAGAAAAAGAAATTATTATTACTAACATGGGAAAAAATGGGTAAAAGTTTACTAAAAATAACATAAACGCGGCCCATTCTGTACCAAAAGTTTATAAACAGATTTTCAATTTTTCAATTCTGGTGTGTTGCTATGTTATTCATTTATGAAATGACCATTTTTGAAGAGATATTTTAATTTTTAGAAAAACTAGAGCACTTTATCTTAGTTATTATATGAAATTGCTTAAAAAATAACATTGATTATATTAACATAAAGGACTTTACATTTTGTAATAAAATAGTGATTGATAAATCTGTAGGTTAAAATACTTCTACTGAAATACAGAATATGCACAAAAAATTTCAGTTAATTATTTTCAAAACAGTTTTAGTAATCGCGGGCCGCGTTTGAGCATTTAAAAAAAAAAAAAACACACACACACACACATTTTGAGTAAACGCGTTTTAAAGTATGACATCTTGCTTAAGTAATGGCATCTTCTTTTACTAAAACACTTATAATTTTTGTTCTAGTGAACGGAAAATAATAAACTTGGTATTTTCATAAAGCTTAAAAGATGTAAAATAAAATCATAAAAAAATCGTCAGTATTTGGCAAAATTCACAATTTCAGGGTAGTCGGATTCCTTAAAATGCACTGTATAAAATTCAACATAGAATACCATAAAAGAGGCATCCAAAAACCATGAAATTTGTATCGTGTGTAGACCTTGATAAGAAATGCAAATTATTAGCATTGTAAAACAGAAACAAATCAAACTTATTAATGACCCCACTTACAAGTGCTATGTGGAAGAAGAACAGAAGAATGTATTTAACCATTTGTGTTTCACTACACTTTAAAATTGGAATTTCAACAAAAAGAGGGTAGAGCGAGAGAGAAGCAATCTATTTAAGTCTAAAGGAATACGCAGGTAAATTTTTGTAAGAATTTCATGTACCATTTTAAATCTGCGGGTGTTCCATGAGCAGAAGCACTGTAACTCTAGAGCTCTGAACAGTACGAGCATTGCAGTAAAGGGCATGAGTAGAAGCTTCTACATATGAGTAAAAAGCATTTTATTATACCTGTGTAGCAGAGATTTAGTATTAACCAAGGTGCATCACTGGCAGTCCTGCTATTCTAACCCCTCTCCCCCCCCCCCCCCAAAAAAAGAGGGGGAAAAGGAAAATTTTTCTTGATTTGATATGATTTTCTTTGTACAAGTAATATAAATGTTCACAGTTCCTGTATAAGAAATTAGTTTATTTCTTCACTACGCCAGGGAGTCAAACAGTCATAAAATCTAACTGTGCATGATAGATAAAAATAGAAATACTAGAGTTAAAAAAGTATCGAGTCTTCATACTTCAAAAAGGTACAGATATAGGATAAAATAATAGGAATACACCTGTGAAAAAATAGAAATTTTTTTATTAGTAAGGGGAGCTGGGCCATCTTTGTCATGAATTACTGCTTGCATTCGACGTGGGGTTGACAAATAAAGGTCTCGAACAAAGTTCATCAGAATTCTCACCCATTCCTCGTGCAGGACCGTCTCCAGTTCAGATAGAGTGTGTGGATAAAACCGAGTAGGAACTTTTTTCTCTAAAAAGCTCCATAAACTCTCAATGATGTTCAGATCAGAATACTGGGGACACCTCGTTAAATATTCCACTTCATCATCATGCTCATGCAATCATGTTTGAATACAGCGAGACGTGTAAACAAGGGCGTTGTCATTTTGGGACACAGAACGTTCTGCCGGAAAGAGAGTCTGAAGTATAGGGTGAAGATGATGTGTGAGAATGCTTCGATAATGGTCACTTGTGATCCTTCCCTATAGATAACTAAAGACCCGATTCACAGGAATCTATTGCCCCCCCCCCCAACTATCCCAGAACCACCTCCATGTTTCATGGTTAATCAAGGCAGTCAACATGAAATGCTTCTGCCGGTGTACGCCAGACGAACCCATATCCGGTAGTCTGCAATAATATAAATGAGGATTCATCAGACCAGATAACTTTGTTTTCCTTGAAGTTGTGTCCAGTTTAGTTCGTCTCGACACCAGTGTAGTCTCTTTATAGCTATCCACGCTGAACCTAACGGTTTTGGAATAGCTGCTCTGCTATGAGCAGCATGAAACTCTCATTGAATAGCTTTCATTGGTAAGGGATTCTGAAGGTGGGTATTCATCTCGAACGTTATCTGAAGCATGTAGTCTTGCATTTTCGGGCGAATATCTTCTTCAACACCCGCTTATCACGGTTCTTCAACTTTTAGCCCACTGTTGTGCTTTGCAGAAGACACTTTTTCAGGTTTGTGTACGCTGTCACAACTTTTGAGCAGTAGTCCACAAGCATCCACAAGGTTGGCTGTTCTGGACATGGACGCTTCAGCGAGGCGATCTCTTCATGTCGGAGAGGTCAGGCATAATAACGCTTTGCTAGGAACAAAACTTTATCATGCAACTTGTGGTGGTGTCGGCCTATTCGGTACCCCACTCTCAACGTCTTGCCTACCTAAAGGTGTTGGGGGAAACAAAGCATCCCCAGCAACTTCCATAATAACAATTAGTTTTATTTCTCTTCAAACACACTTAAACAATCACAAGTGAAAATACAAAAGGAAACCCTAGGAGTGATATATAAAGCGAGCTATCTCCAATCTCAATGACTAACTCTAAGTAAACCCAACTACGTGAACTAGACAAGGAGAACAATCGTTAATGAACCGATAGCTAAATCTAATTTCATCTATCTTAGATCCTCAATCTTAATAATTTAATCTCTTAGCAATTACTACCTTAACTTGCGAATGAAATATTCTAATATTCCCACTTACGTAACACCGCAACAGCTCCCCGGCTCCTTCTATCTTACATCTACAAAATCTAGACTTTATATAGTCAAACTAATTTAAATATCATGGTTTCTTCTTGAGAGGCTGTGAATTAACGTGAATGCTAGCCCCAAAGTTTCCCCAAGAGGATTATTAGAAAAATGACGCGAATAGATCCGTCACAAACTCTCACACTGTCAAATGCTTGACTGATACCTTCCCTTTTTCCGCCACTAGGTGGCACACTGTTGAGACACGCAGTGGACGTTTATTGAACGGCCGAAGAACGACTTATTTTTAAATGGGTGTTCCTATTATTTTGTCCTACATTTGTATATCTTCATTTTTATTTAGAACTGTGTTAATTTGGATCTAATTATTGAATTTTTATAATGTTTCTTACTCATTAATTTACAACAAATATTAAAACTTTATTCATAAATACAGGGTGTTCATAATTTATTCCACCGATAAAGATATGTTTTAAATAATATTGAAAAAGAGACAGGTTGAATTTTATTTTCACCTTAAAAGTTTTCATAATAATAAGTTTGAGCATAAGCACCATCATACCATCAAGACTGTTCTCTATTTCCTCCAGACATTAGTAACCATTTGTGTACTCACATTCACTGTTTCTTTAGTGATTCGATTTCTTTAATTCTTCAGTGCTACGAACCACCACTGAATTACAAATTCAGTTCTTCTGGTAGCCCTAAAAAAAGAAGTCGAGTTGCATGATTTCCAAAGGCCATGAAGTTGGTTCATCTCTACCAGTCATCTAATCAATCTAAAGAAATGTTTCATCAAGGAAATTATAAACATGTATAGCCCTAAGACAGATGGCCCCGTCATGTTGAGGGAAAAAACATCTGTCTGCTTTTCTTCTGTAGCATATCGAAGTAAGCGTTTGAATTAATTGATGACTCCAAAAAAAAAGTAGACTGTTATATACCAAACATTAACTTTAGAGCTAACTTGTTCGATTTTCTTTACGCAATGTGGGTTTCTTAACCCTAAAATCTTGCAATTATCTCGATTAACTTCATTTGAAACAAAAAATGTTTCTTCTTCGCTGAATACGATTTTCAGAAGAAATTGATCATCATTTACGATACAGTTAATGACGTCATTGCTTTTTCTCTGTATGACGCCATGTTGTTCTGTAATCAAACAATTTCCATGTTTCCATTCGCAAAAACAGTTATAATTCTCTATATACAGATTTAATTATAGCATATTAAAATCACATCTTTTGTGGAAAATTTCGGAAAGGATGATAAATAAAATTCCAAATAAGTAAATCGTCTGCATATCTTAAGGTATCCGAACACGTTCGGAGTACTTTTTAACAAAATAGCATACTAAAACATTATAAATGCTCTTTTAGGACTCAATACCAATAAATATTATTATTAAACCATCGAAATTTAAAATAAATTATTTGAATTTTACAAAAATCACAATTATATGTGAAATTTTAGCAATATTTTAGAAAAACTTGAAAGCAGTTAGAGAAAAAAGTAATAAACGTATATTAGTAAAAGTATTACTAAAATGAATTTGATGCATTTATCTAGAAAAAGTACTAAAATTTTAATTTGTTATTAAAATTTGAAAATTTTAGAGCTTATTGAGTAAACATTATAAGAAATGTTACATTTTTTATGAGACCATTATGTAAATAACAAGCCATATATAACTCAAAAAGTATTCATACAATAAGAAATATTTTAGTACATTCTCTAGAAAATAAATATTAGTTTTATAGAAATACATTCGTAATATTTTGAGTTATCAGACTCGCCATGATAGATTTTGAGCCATTTAAATGCCCACTTCTGGTAGATCAAAAACCCACTTCCGGTTTTTCTAAATTTATAAAATGGATTGTAACTTGGCCTCTAGGTAGTGTAGAAACAAAGCAAAGTATGTTTCGTAAAGTCAAAAGATAGCTCTATTCAATAAAATAAAAAATAAAAATATCTGTCTTGACTGAATTTGGTCATTTTCAACGTGTTCGGATACCTTAATTAAAAAATATTTAGATATTAGAACGAGGTAAAAGCTCGATTTGGAATGAATTAGAATTTTAACTGTCTATAAAAGAACAATTATTATTTTTGCTTTTATTACATCAATTTTGATTTTGGATTGAATATAAGTAGATATTTTTACTTTTAGAAAAATTCTTATTACTTGTAGATCATAGGTTCCCAAACCTTTTTGTCCCATAGACCCCTTACCATGTTTTTCGGTTTTGTGTAGACCCCTACTTACCTAATACTAAGTTTTTGCAAATTTATCAACTTAAATGTTTTTTGATAGCTGGTATGGAACGACTTATTTTAAAAGTTTATGTTTCTAACTGGAGTTAAGTACTGTGTTTAAAACTTAAGACACACATGTGAATTAGTTAATTAAATTTTAATTTAATACATAAAATAATTGTTACATAAAATAACTGAGTAAAAAAACTTATGCTTTTAATGGGTGGAATGAATCTGGTGCTTCAATAACACATTTTTAACATTTGGCATCAATCTTTTCAGGTTTAATCCTCAATCTCCTCGGTTAGTAGGATCAAATCTTCCTCCCCCCGCCCTTTTTTTTTCTGTTTTTATTTTGGAGATTGGCAGCCCCGCTGAAACTCCTCCTCTCTAAGAAAAGTAATTAAAAACTTTCTTAAGATGTTCCATAATTTGAAATAAATAACAGGTATATCTTTTTAATACCAAAATTTCTGACATTCGTTTCTAAACTTTAAGATCTTCATTAGGGGAATTAAAATAAATTCCGTTTGAAATCAGACATTTTTTTTTCTTCATGTGACAACATAAACTCATTACTTACTGTGATATTACCATGGTCAAAGTATTCTCATACCTAGTTTCAAAACCTAAGTAAAGGGCATTTAAATGTTGAACATAAGTTAAAACGTCATTTTTCTGGCAGATTGTGACAAATTAAGAAACTGTTAAAATTCACGACGTCCAGTTTTATACTCCTTTAGCTTGATTCTCGCAAGAAACATTAAAATGGTGGGCCTTTTTTAATAAAATGTTTGCTGTCACATTATAATTGCAAATTAACCCCAGTAAATTTAGTAAATAAATCTGTTAAATAAGTAAATATGTGGTCTACACTTTACTAGTTTTCCTATTAAAATTAAAGTAATAATCTGGTTTAGGCTCTCGTAGACCCCCATTTACACCTCATGGACCCCCAAAATATTTTTTCACTGCCGTGGACCCCTTGCAGGTCGCCATAAACCCCTGGGGGTCCATATAGACCACTTTCGGAATCACTGTTGTAGATGATCAAATCTGTCATCGTGGCGGGAAATTTTCGCTATTTGAAATGCCCTTGTTATCCATAGGAGAGTATTTTACATACAAAAGGGCAATGATATTCCGTATGAATTCTTGACTGCACAGGAATATGTTATCGAATCAATAAAAACACATTTTATTCCAAAATACAGTAATATTTTTAAAAATCGGATTTATTTTTCTTAAAATAAATAATTAAGTCGCTATTATCTTTACAAAATTTAATTAAAAATCTGAAATTAAGAGAACTATAACTTTGGATGCAAGTAGCTATTTTGTGGATTGAGCGTACAAGTTTCAATTCCACTTGCATTCATTCTTATTTTTAAATTAAGGCATTTCTCACGATTTCATAAAATTCCTACTTGAAGTAGAATTAGAAAACTAAGCTATCTATTCAGGTGTTGTTCTAATCGCTCTATCTGCATTTAAAATCCCTCCAAAGTTAATTCGTTGAATACACATAAAATGGTTTTGATTGTAACTTAACCAAATAAAAGTTAGATTTAGAATAGACAGTAAATCTAGTGTGCACGATCCTTCAACATCTTTCAAATAAACGCATTCGGTTTGAAATATCAATTATTGATCGATTTTTTATTAACACTTAGAAGTAACACTAGTCAAAATTGTTCACTTAACAGTGACTCAGTTTATGACGGATCAAAACTTGTTTTTCGTCTAATCCTCTTGGAAAATCTTTGGGCGATCAATTGAAATTAATCACAACCAACCCTTTTGAAGAAGAAACCGTGATATGCAGATTAGGTCGGTTACATATAGTATAGGTTTTCTAGCTAGTTAGATGGATAGACGGAGTTATATAGAGATTGAGATATAGAGAATCTAACGACGAGGAGAGTTTTCTACCGATCAGGTATTAGTATATTTAAAAGCGTGTTTCAAAGATTAGATAGCTGAGGATATTAAAGTGACGATGGGTCACGATAGCTAAATTATAACTCAAATGCTTTGAGTAGTGGATTGATCCCATAAAAGGAGGATCAATATAACAGAAGTCTTCTCATAATTCGCGTCTCTAGTGGTTTATTCCCTCTATTGCTCTTATTGGGAACATCTCTTCTTGTTTGAACATTAGAATTGTGTCTATTGATCATTTGTGTGTTGAATAAATAGTTGAAAGGTATTATGACGAGTCATCCTTCACTTCCTCCCACACCTCGTAGGGCCGAGAGTAGGACGCGCCCCTCATAAGTTAATTTTGTGTACCTGAACTGGTACAGAATCTGGACTGAACTTTCTAAACTTCCCCACCTCGCCAACTTAAGAAATCATACCTCAACTAATTTTATAGGTATCAATTCCTCCATATAGCGATCTTTAGTGATATCACGACTTGAACCCCCGACACAACAGAACTAATGCCTGTTACGAATTCGAGAGGAGGACGTCTCGGCTATCGCGACCTAAAGGAAAAGTAAAACATTGAGTTAAACGACAATAGTAGCCAAATAGTCACTATGAAGCCATTGATGTTTTAGTAAAGCCACGGGTTCGAGAATATTTTGATCAAAACTTTTGTATTTAAAGTTTTGATTAAGCGAGAGGGTTTACAAAATTAAAGTAATTAAGAGGTGGAAGCTTACAATGAGGGTTATTATGGGAGGGTATTAATTAACTGTCAGTTATTGAGAAAGAGAAAGTACATACAGAAAATGCTGCTTCCCTTACAAATTTTTTAAAAAAAAATTGCAAAAATCATCAAATTTTTTAAAAAGTTTTATTATTAAATACAAGGAAATGAAACGAAACAAAATATGTTGGTTTTAAGTCGAATTTTTAACAGATGTAAATGCAGTAAGTTTTTATATTAGTTTACATCCCGAGTTATCTCGGGTAAATGAAAAAAAAAAGTTAAATATTAGTCTTTGTATGATAGTTTTTGAAACAAGGGACAACACAAAGTTATACCTGACATTCGGTACATTGGTATCTGGCCTCTCTTACTAGCGTACCTCTGGAATCGCTTTTACTGGAGCAAAGAGTACACTGTTCAATAAGGCTACATACAGAAGAATCACTTCCGCTCCATGGCGTAACGGAGAACGTTAGGGCTCAATGCAAAGTCAGGTTTTGGGCCCCAATCTGGATCGTAAAAAGGATTGCAAAACCATATATACTTGGTATCAGTCAGACTTTGGGCTCCCTAGAACCCCGGGTCCCTCGCGGTGCGGGGATGTACGTTACGCCACTGCTTCCTCTATTTACATTGTCCACCTCTTCATAATCGCTATCTGAAAAATCCTCGCTTTCGCTATCTTTCATTCTCATTATTATTTTACTTTTTTTCAACGCAACTACCCTTTTTTATACATTAATAATCCACAGGCCAACTTATACTATACAATAGAGAAAACACGTGGCCAATCCGGCCAAAAGAACCTCGAAACGAACAAAACTTTGCAAACTCGAGGTAATAATTAACTGCAATATATACGAAAGCAAGATAACTCGGGATAATCAGCATGTGGTTAAGAAAGGGGACTTACAATGAGGGTGATTATGAGAGAGTTTATAGAGAGTGGGATCAAGAGAGGGTTTATAATGAGGATTAAGAAAGAGGGCGATTAAGAGAGGAGGCTTTCAATGACAGTTATAAATTGAAGAGGGTTGCATTGAGAGTACTTAAGAGAGAGTTTATAGAAAGGGTGATTTAGGACGGGGCTTACAGTGAGGGTTATTGAGGGGGTTTGCCATGAGGGTAGTTAAGACAGAGAGAATGATTAAATGAGAGAGCTTATAATGAGGATGATTAAGAAAGAGAATTTATTGAGAGGGCGATTAAGAGAGGAGGCTTACAATGTGTAAAAGCCCCTTTATTTATTTCTCTCTTTAATTTTTGTTATGTAAAAAAAGGAAAAAGATAAAAATATATTAAAGCTGCAAAAAATATTGACCTTCAAATGCGTTTATCACAAGAAAAAAAAACAATTTTTAAGTACATTTGTCCCACTGATACTAAGCAGAAATGACACAGCGGATTTTTTAATGCATCCATGCGAACAAAGTGAACATTATATAAAAAAACTAATATTCATTAAATTATTAAAATCTGTATATACTTAGCAAGAAATTTTTGGATTAAAATTGTTAACAAAAACAGAGATGTTTATTTATAACTTCAGTGGCTTATCTAACTGATGTAATTTGAAAATACGTAAATTAAAGTGATTCCTATGCCAAATAAATTAAATAGTTGTATATAGAGGTATTACATAATTAAAGCTGTTTCCAGTTAATGTTAAAGAATAGGACCCGAATTTGGAACATTTTTTCAAATATATAAGAAATGAAAAGTTAAAATAGGATATTCTGGCTTCACTGTCCTTTAGAGAGCAGCCTTTTTTATGATACTTCCCATTTTTAACCGAGTTGATTCATTTTTTTCTGGTATAAAATGTATTACGCGGTTTTTTTCTCCTATATCGTAAAGTTAAATGAGCTATGCCCCCACGTATTAAGACAAAAAAGAAAGCATTCATGGAATATTTTAAAATTTTTTAAAAACTCTATATTGCTAACAGAGGTATGAGTTATAATACTGTAAATTTCCATGGAAACTGAGGCATTTTTCTGTCTGAAAATGTGTTTCGCGTTCTTCAAGCTCTCGCACTTTCACCGAAAACAACCTTAACTCTTTAAGTAGAGATGAAAGTTTTCTTTTTTTCTTCTTCTTCTTCTTTGACGCGCGTGCTTTATTTGAGGGAAAAACAAATCGATGCAAAACAATATATTGCGTAATATAGAAAAGAAAATCCTTTCTAACAAAAGCAAGCTAAAATTTATGAATTTCTCAACGCCAAATCGCATTGTGATATACAGGTATATCACTTATATTTATATAGTAAAATGATATAATTTAATTTTCGCAAACATTTTCAATTGAAAGAATTATTATTTAACTTTCGCGAATTGAAGTAAAAAAAATTACTCTCACAGGAACATCTTAAGACTTATTGAGGCCCTGGGCTCCTACGCAGAAGTAGGCCATGGGCCCTTTTACAAATATAGACCCACCTGTGACCGTTAAAAGTAGACAGTACATAGCATATAGTGCCAAATACTTGTACAAACAATAACCCTAAGCAAATAAATGTATATGACTTACAATCGCACAAACCTTCTCGACAGATTGCCACCTTTCGACCGAATGAGTAATATGGTGGTAGGCCAAGGCCTATTGATGGACGACGGTCATCACATATGACCAGTGGTCATATCTTCCGAAATTCCTAATTTTTAGGAAAATACAACCGGAAATAACGTTTGACCGTTGAAATTATTCGAATCATGGTCTTATTAAGGCTGAATCAAGAACGAGACGAGGCTCCCGTTGCAGCCGAGGTTTTGGGCCCGGGCCCAGTTAGCCCATGTCTTAAGACCGTCACTGACTCTCTCTTTTTCTGGTTTTTTCTCATCAGAGTTGTATTGAAAGTAGAGCTTATATTATTCTTATCAAGTGTATTTACATTACATAAAAGAATTCTGCAATTATATGGCTTTAATTTTTTTTACTAGAGAATTAAAGTTTTTATACTAAATATAAAGTTGTAAAATGAAGTTAAACCGTCGGGAATATATTTCATAGTAACTAATCAGACATTTTGTATTTTCTTATTAATAAACGCGAATTCACTACAATTAGACAAAAAATTCACACAATAGCCTTTTTCTAAAAAACTTTTTTTCTTTTTATAATTCTCCTGAGGAAAGTTCAATTTGTAAAAAAGAAAGGGTGAGAGAGAAAGAAAAGGAAAAAGGATGCAATCGTTTTGAATATGTATTCACGAGGATTTCTATAGATCACATTTCAACTGCGTGGTTTTTATTGAACGAGAAATTGTAGCGTTCCTTTCTAACCAATCAGGTTCGTTCTAAAGCAATTCACAATGACGTAGCTGCCATCACTGTAAAACAGGCACCAACAAAGGCTTCTTTAAAAGGTGACGTCATAAATTTAACTATAATTCCGCTTGGACTTACCACTTCTTAAGTGTACATGCGTAGTAAGGAAGCACTTTTTCCCGCTAAAAAGTATAACAATAAGAATTCTTAGGAATTACAATCTTTCAGAAGAAACTGAAAGATTTGTTTTAATTTATTTTTCCTCTTTTAAGGTATCCGACTGGTTGGGGACAACTTTTTTTTTAAAAAAAAAGGAGATATGGGGAATTTTTGTTATTTTTAGATTTGGTTCAGTGCATTTTAAGAAAAATGTGCTAAAATTAAGAAGAGAAAAAGAAATTATTATTACTAAAATGGGGAAAAAATAGGTAAAATTTGACAAAAAATAGCATAAACGCGGCCCATACTGCACCAAAGGTTTATGAACAAATTTTCAATTTTTTCAATGTAATGTGTTGCTATATTATTCAATTTTGAAATGACCTTCAGGATTAGAAATATTTTCTTTTTTCACAAAAACTAGAGCATTTATCTCCGTTACTACATGAAAATTCTTAAAAAGACAGTGATTATATTCACATATGGGACTGTAAATTTTGTAATAAAACCGTGATTGTGTGATAAATCTGAAAGTTAAAACAATTTTACTATTATACAGAACTTACAGAAAAAATTTCAGTTCATTATGTTCAAAACTTTTTTAGCAATCGCTGACCCCGTTAAATTATTTTCAAAAAAATCATATTTCGAGTAAAACATATGTTAAAGTATGACATATCTTGCTTAAAGTAATGGCATCTGCTTTTACTAAAATACTTGTAGTTTTTGTTCTAGTAAACGGAAAATGATAAACTTGGTATTTTTATAAAGCTAATAAGATGGCCCATAAAATAAAATCATAAATAAAATTTGTCAATTTTTGGCAAAATTCACAGTTTTAGGGTAGTCGGATACCTTAAGAAAATGATATGTGAATGATTTTATTAATGTGTATCTCTTAACCCATTTTAAGTATACTTTCAGGTTTACTAAATTTAAATTAATGTGAACTATCCACTTTGAACAATTGTTTCAAAAAGTGATTAAATAATTAAAAGAGGATGCCACATAATACATAACTTTATTTTTAGAACTTGCATATTATATAACTTCGGAATGGCAACAATTCGGGATATTTGATTCGTCAATTCACCGTAAACTCAAGTTATAAATTCATGGCCTTTACTGACCTGTAAACGATAACTCAACCGTTACACTATGTGAAAGATTTCTTATATGAATAAATAGCTCTTGGTTAGAATATTGGCAAAAAGGTAACTGAATTTTCTTGAATAAAGAAATGAAATTGCTGGTAAATGATATTAAACACCTTTCCCACAAAGGTTTAGTGAAGAAAAAAAAAACTTTGAATCAAAATTTTCAATTTTTTAAATATTATAAAACAAAAATTTTGAATTAAAAAAGAAATGTTTAATTTATATAGTCATATATTTTTAAAAAATATGCTCAAAGTAGTCTCTTCTTAAATCGTCTGAAAAAATAGAAAATATTAATTACCAAACCGCAAAAGAATTTTTTGGGAGAAGCACAAATTGTGCTTGAGCTACTCTAGGTATAATTTCATCCATTTCTCCAGTAACGTATACATTCTAAGGCAATAACGGTGAAAAAAAATTTCATGATAGAACAGGTGCAGTAGATCGTGATAATTACGTTATACGCGGCTGTTACAAAACGAAGATATCAGTAAAAATGCATATATTATAAACGATTTTCTTTTTAAATATGCAAATCATTGAATTACATTACAAGATTTATTAAGGTTTGAAGACTTATCAAAATAAGAATAATTCCCTTGTAAAGAAGAGAATTCTTTTAAAGAATAATTCCTTTTTGAAGAAGGGAAGAATTATTCTTTTTAAGTATAATTCCTTCCAGAATAAAATCGACGGTGATGTCACAGTGACATTGGATGTGTGTGTGTGGAAAAGTACACAACAGTCTTCATAATGCAAAAATCTTATATTTTACAAATAGCTTTAGAATCTTTTTCTGCGGTTAATTATTAAGGCATCCGAGAAGGTTTTTCAAAAATTGATTTTCAGAAGAATTTTATTGTTTTAAAGAACATACACTCATGTCCATAAATTAAGGATAATTAAGAATCACACAGAAATTGAACTCTAAAATAAAAATTTCACCTGTAGAATTATCACACACATCTTGAAGAAGAATATGCAAATTACAGGAAACCACCAGATGGCGCGGATAGTACGTCACAATGACGAGAGTGTAAGAGAGGGGTATATAAGGAATGGTGGCAAAGAAGTAAAATTGTTCACAAGCGCTTTAAAAGCCTTTCAGTGCAATAACCGCATAGATACGGCAGGAAGGAAACATTTGGATGATTTTTTACGTGGTACAATTATAGGACGACTGGAATGTGGACGTACCCAGCTGGAAGAATCCGAGAAACTTGGAATCGCCCAGAGTGTCATCTCCAGGGTTTGGCAACGATTCCAAGATGATGGTAATGTGAGTAGATGTTACAGCACAGGTCGCCTCCGAGTTACAACGCCGAATGAGGACCGATATTTGGCAGTTACTGCCAAAAGAAACAGACGGAGCACAGCATCAGACCTGTCTCGTCAGCTCTTTTCAGCTACCGGTACGACAGTTTCAAGGCAGACCGTGTACAGACGCTTAGGGCACATTGGTCTATATGCTCGTAGGCCTGTCAGATGTGTTCCCCTTACCGCAACTCACTGTCGCCTGCGATTAACCTGGAGTAGAGAGCATGCATTGTGGACACTCCAACAGTGGTCTTGTGTGATGTTTTCCGACGAGTCCAGGTTTAGTTGGCAGTCTGATTCTCGCTGGACCTTTATATGGAGAGCGCCAGGTACCCGTTACCACCAAGAGAACACCATTAAACGACACCGTTACGGTGGTGCAGGATGGCTCGTTTGGGGAGGAATTATTCTTGGTTCCAGAACTGACCTGCATGTTCAGAGTGTAAAGATGACAGGCCACATCTATCGGGATGTCATTCTGGAACAACATGTACGTTTGTTTCGGGTTGCCATGGGTGCTGAATTTCTGTTTATGGATGACAACGCCCGTTCTCACCGTGCAAACATTGTAGACGAATGCCTTCAATCGGAGGATATCACCCGTATGGATTGGCCAGCATACTCACCGGACTTGAATCCAATGGAGCATGTGTGGGATATGCTTGGCCGACGAATTTCAGCCCGTCAACCCCCTCCCACCTGTCTACCGGAACTTCGGAGGGCATTGCTTGATGAGTGGTGTAATATTCCCCAAGATCAGATTGATAATTTGATACTCAGCATGCGTAGGCGTTGTAAGACCTGTATTGCATCGCCCGGGAGACATACTCCGTATTAACCATCATACTAACCATGTTATACTGTTTTTTGTAAATAGGTTCTTTTTTGAAATTTGCTCCAGGGAGTAAAAATCGCAATTCCTATTAATTATGTCAAACATATAGCATCTTTTTTGCTCTTTACTTTTTGTTTAATAAATAGACTTTACAAATAAGTCAAATTTGTTTTGCTTCTGTCTCTTTCTTTGCCTGAACTTCATTATTTTTAATTTATGGACATGAGTGTAAATAGGCTTAAAGAGTCATAATTAAAATAAATAACATATATCACACCCTTTGGTTTTGAAAAAAATATTATTTTAATGAAAAATTTTCAAAGTTAGGAAAAACGGAATAAATAAAAATGCATCGGACATAATACAATTTTAATTTCATTGATATACTTCTTGATCATTCAGAAGTGTCGAAAACCGCAGTGTAAAAAATTATTTTAAGAAATAAATATTTTACAAGCATTTAAATTTGACATTAATGAGATTTTTCGTTAAAACTACTGTATGGCTAAAAATGGCTGTAAATTGTGATTAAACGTAACTATCTTAAAACCTGCGATTTGTTGCAATCTAAAGAGCTCCTAAGATATAGAATATCAATTTCATTGAATTTGATTAAATTTTTTTGGAGATATCCCGTTTTTCGAGCACAAATTATCGTAAAAATTTCCTTCTTCAAAAAACACATTTTAAAAAAAATATTTTCTTATAAGTTAGATAAAATAAATGATATAAAATCAACTCTCTAGTTTTATATATTATACCTTCTTCCTCAATCTTTATATTTCTTTTTTTTCTTATGGCAAACATCAAAAAATCACCCTTTCTACCTAGTCAGATACAGAGATTAAAAAAGAAAAAAAAAATTTATACACAATTTTGCATAAAAGATTTATTGATTTTACATTACCGCATGGATTTATAATAAAATACCGAACAAAAAAAAAGCTATATTTTCTCGTATTTATTCTCGATTGTGAGCATACTGTGCAGCAATTCCATTTTAAAAGCAATTCCATTAACATTTGTTGGAATAACTAATCTAACAATAGAAAATTTTATCGGGAATAAATTTATCTTAAATTCAGGGTCAAAAATTTGACATCCTAGCAATTCAGTTGGTATTCAATGTGCATGAATGCGAAAAAGAGAGTGCGTTTTGCCTCGTTGATCACAATAACGAAAAATATGCTGAGTGTAATACTGATGCGGCAAAAATGTTCAAGTCTGAACGAGAACGGTATTGTGAACGGAAGGTGACATTGAATAACTGGCAGAGGCGTAGCCAAAAAATCATTTGGGGAATATAAACCTTAAATTTATATCTATAATTATAAAAATAACGTGACACTTATATAAATAAAATAAATCCTTACCTATTTCGGTTTATGGCGTTAATCATAAAAACTGAATATTTTAGTTTGATTAATACATTTATTACACGCAACAGTTAAGCATGCATGTACTAAGGTCTGATTGCTTCTTTAAAGAAACATCTATGATACTTATAGTGCATAGCTTTGATATATTTATCGTCGGTCTAATTATCAGAATGCGTAACTCCACATAGGAACTAAATTTGATATAGAAATTTTAAGCACCAAGCGATGTATTTGGTGTGATTCCATAATCGCAGCAAGCAGCAGTTATTATCAAGTTATGTGGAATCCAAGATGGCGGCCTAGAGGTAACAAATCGTCAGGAAAATAATTGTTTTGAAGAACTGTTTTGAAATATATTTTAAATGAAGAATATTGGAACAGATTATATAAAAATAACCAATATCAATCAATAATGAATATCAATACCTATATATAATTGCAATTCAAGAGGGTAAGTGTTATACATTGACAACATTTTTCAATATAGTCTACTTCCTTAGCAATCCACTCTCATCCTGCGAGTTACAAGCTTTCTTGTGGCTTTGATGAAATAAGCTTCTGGTTGATTGTGAAGTCACTTTTGCGCAACATGCCGAACCCTTATGTCTAACATGATTGACAGAATATGACTGATGTTCATGAAGACGCACCATTATCTATAGTGAGTCCTTTATCCGTCAAAATCATCTTTCGAGCTTGACGAATGTTGCCGTGCATGATCGAAATTGATGGGTGCCCATCTCCCTCTTTTCTACCCCTTTCTCGGTCAACGAAAAGGCTTTTCTCGAAGAAACAGATCGGATGATTTTCAGCTATTTTAACCCTCCGACGACAATAATCTGATATTTGCTTGTTCCTTCTTGTTGTTAACTGATATCGAACTGATAAGTTTATGATAATATAGTTGGCAAGCAAATGACGTGATAATGATAACATTCTGCATACATGCCCACAAGCACTCCAACCCAACTCATGCTTTCGAAAATAGTATTATACAAACCATCAAGGTCTTTTATGACTTATTTACGTAATAATCTCTCTTATTGTTAATTTGCATTTTAGTTTTATACGTTTTTCTTTAAATTTTAATTACAAACACCACTGTCTCATTTCATTTTCCGCGTCAAAAGGAATAAATGTACTATGATACATTTGTTTTCTCTTCCTAGAAAAGGGATATCTTAACAGATTACACGTGCGTTACTCAATGACAGACTATCACCGTGTTTTTCCTCAAAAACCCCGACACAATTTCGAAGACTAAGTATTATTTCCCTTTACTTTACAACAGAATAATAATATCCCTTTTATGTTCCCCTAGCTTAGAGAATGTAGGAATTCTTCAGTCTCTTTTCTCAAATTGTACTTATAGAGCAGGGGTCGGCAACCTTTCAGCTGTGGAGTGCCAAACCAATCTACCAATATGATTAAGCGTGCAGTAGGACATTTTTGAAAGAGTTTGATTCCCGCGATAATTCATGCAGAGTTAGAGAATAGAGGTCAATAATATAGATATTTACAGTTTTATTATATATGAATTTTGCATCATTTAAAGATATTTCTAAACATAAAAATAAACAGTAGAAATATAACTATTTTTTTTAAAAAATTAAAATTGTACGTATATTATGTATTTTTATTTTATTTTGTATTTTATGTATTTTTTATGTATTAAAATAAAAAGTAGACAACATGAAAGATAAGTATTTCCCTTAATTATAGTTAAATTAAAAGATAAGTAAAAACTCTTTAATGCGCACCCAGCGCTTACACCGCTCTGTTTTCATATCACAAAATCTGGGGTATAAATTGTGACTTTCAATTGGACACGATTCTGAGCATTCAATTGTTAAACAATTTCCTTGCGGACTCGAAATATTTCTCATATGAGGAAAGATTTTTTTACTTATACGTAGAATCACTAGCGGAAAGCAAAGAAAGTACATGCAATTTTCTCTCTTCAAACAATTAAATCTCTCCAGCAATGACATTCAATAATTTACAAAATAGCAGTAAATTTATCTTAAGAGTTATCTTTCAGATTTTTCGTAACTCAGAAATGTTCATGATTCTAATGGTGTTTGTCAGATAAGGTCCATTACAAATTTTTCAATTTTCATCCACTCAAAAATTGACAAATTTGTAGAGTAGTGCGGAGTGTCATTAATAATTGTACCACGTGCCATAGGTTCCCGACCCCTGTTGTAGAGAGAGAATGGACGCTCTCTAATCTTTTTAAAATACGTTAGTAAATTTGTTTTTGCTCGGCTATTTCTGTTGCCACGGCTATGTCAAGAATTTCACACACACATATAAACAGATAATTGTTCATATTACAAAACAACATCGATGCAAAATTAAACTCGAACAAATCATAAAGTGTTTTTTTTTTTTTTTGCTGTTATTGTCGCTTTCTCCGTGAATTAAAGTTTTTAAATAAAGCATTAAAAACTTTGAGAAGAACTTTATGCTTTTGTAATTCTAAAAGGGAAAATATCCTTGTTATTCAGAAGAAAATTAGTTATGCATAGTATGGGACTAATAACATTTGTAATTTTAATCTGGATATGATACTACTTATAGCAAGCTCTCAAAAAAAATCTTCTAAGAGAGCGAATTCCAATTTTTAATTGGAAAAGAATTATGACAATTCGAAAAAACCATGGAACATTTAAAAATCGATTTTTGAGAGAATCGCCCATCTCCTATTTTTACGATGACATTGAATGGAAACATCAAAAACAACAATCTTCATACTGAATATTAAAAATATCGTAAAGATTTAATTAATTCCAAAGACGTATTTTAGAGACATAACTCAGTTCCATGCTCCTTATTAAAGACGTTTTAGTACAAAATACATTTCAGGTCCTCTTCCATCATTTTACGATAATGTTATTTAAGGAATTATGAAACAAATGATGAAAAGCCGTTATATACAAGGGGTGATCAAATGAAAAGGTACGAAACGACATAAAAATGAAACAGTTAAATATTTGCATATTCCGCCAAGGGAGAATGTAGCGAGACATCTCGGGATGCCATTGGAGACTCTGACTGGGATCGGATCATGCGCGGGTGCCCGCATGCGCAGGAGAGAGCAAAGGTTCTTATAAAAAGCGGCGTCCAAATGATGCGAGCACAGAATTACTCGAGCACAGAAAAAGCATTAACTCCGATGTGTACTGTGAGACACTCCGACGCCTACGCAGGTCCATCAAGAACAAAAGACCGGGGCTGCTCACCGAGGGTGTGGTTCTGCTCCATGATAACGCGCGTCCACACGTCTCCAGAGTCACACAAATGGAACTGGACAAGTTCCAATGGGAGGCGTTGGACCATCCGTCCTACAGTCCGGACATGTCACCCTGCGATTTCCATGTGTTGGGTCCACTGAAGAAACACCTGAAAGGAAAGCGCTCCAACTCGGACGACGTACTCAAGGACACTGTGAAGGACTGGGTCTCGTCACAGCCACAGGAATTCTGAGAACAAGGAATCCTGCGGCTTGTTCATCAGTGGGATCGTTGTGCTCAGGCCTATGGTGTATATTTTGAATAAAGTCTATATTTGTACCCACCGTGTCGTTTCGTACCTTTTCATTTGATCACCCCTTGTATTATTTGATATACTTCTAAGTTTCAACCTCCTCCAATTGATGGATAACGTGGCACAGTTCTCTTAAGGATAATTGGAAAAATAAAGCAGACAAACAAATACCCAAATTGAATTGGAAAATTTAGATTCTTATTCCCAAGTATATTTTTTATTTTGTGTAACCTGTATATTTTCAAATCTTTTAATGCTTATCAAAGTTTTTCTCTAGAATTTTTTTCTAATGATATTAAAGGTAAATGTCTCGTTGATTATTTGAAACCCAGTTCCCCAGATTCCATTTCACGGCCATTTTTTTTTCTTTTGTCGATCGATCTTGCTAGAAAAAGATGTCAGACTCCAACAGGCTACCTCAATGCTTTCGTAAAGTGTTTTTCGTAGTTCTTAGACTTCAAATGTTGTTTTCTTTACTTTCAAGGAAAAACTTTCTTTAAAACTTGACATTCAAGGGAAAGGATCTGTGATTTAGACAAGAGTACAATGCAAAAGATATCTTAAATGATATCTTACGAAAAGATTTAGAAACGAACTATAACATTGATTTAATTAACTCCAACGTTTTGTGCTTAATTTATGTACTGATTTTTTAAATTTTGCTGATATGTTTAGTTTCATTCTTTTTAATATGTTCCGTAAGAACTTGAACAATTCTCGTTAGCAGTAAAAACTTTTTTTAACGAACTAATTTGGAGGGATACTTAGAGCACAAACTTTTTTACTTAATTTTGTAACCCAAGGTTTTCATACATTAAACAATTTAAGGTATACGACTACTTGCGACAACTTTTTTTAAAAAAAGATGGAGATATGGGGATTTTTTTGTGGCTTTTAGATTTGTTCAGTGCATTTCAAGAAAAATATGCAAAATAAAGAAAAGAAAAAGAAATTATTATTACTAAAATGTGTATGGGGTAATATGGGTAAAAATTTACAAAAAATAACACAACCGGGGCCCATTTTGTAGCAAAAGTTTATGAGCAAATTCTCAATTGTTCAATTCTGATGTTTTGCTATGTTATTAATTTTTGAAATGACCTTCAGGATAAGAGATATTTTAATTTCTACAAAAACTAAAGCACTTTATCTTAGTTATTATATGAAATTGCTTAAAAAAAACGGTGATTACATTAACATAAGAGACTGTAAATTTTGTAATAAAACAGTGATTGATAAACTTGAAGGTTCAAACGAGTCTACTGTTATACAGAACATACACAATTATTTTCAACACTTTTTGAGCAATCGCTGTGTCCCCGTTTGAACATTAAAAAAAAACGCATTTCGAGTAGAATGCGTTTTAAAGTATGACATCTTGCTTTAAAGTAATGGCATCCGCTTTTTCTAAAGCACTTGTAGTTTTTGTTCTAGTGAACGGAAAATAATAAACTTAGAATTCATATAAAGCTGATAAAAAGGGTCTATAAAATTAAATCATAAAGCAAATTTGTCAATTTTCGGAAAAATTTACAATTTTAGAGCAATTGTAAAATTTACAATAATACCTTAACTTCTTTTCTTCATTTTTTTTAGTATATGTAATATATATACAAAAATATGAAATAATTTATCGACCGCTTTTTACTTTTTGAACAGGCTCTTATGTGCGTTTATTTCCGATGAATTAACATTATTCTCTTGCAATTACATAGTCAATGCAAACATTTACATAAGCGCTTACAGCGCCATCTATCGTTATTAATTTGAAAAAGTCTACAGTCTTTTCACGGCAAGTTTTATCCCAAATAAATTTTTAAATTAGTGTAGGAACTTTATGCCCCATTCTTTCTAGAGATACTCCATTTCAACTCGCTTATAATAAATTTTTAAGATTGTACTTAAGTTTAACCCAAAATAAAACTTAATAAATTACATTATTTCACTGTTTAATAAATAACTTAATTAAAATACGTTAACTTCCTTTTCTATAATATCTATACTTTGTATCAGTGTTATGGAGTTTTTAATTTGTCTATTTTATGGAATTAAATAAAATTTTGCGTGTATAAGTAGTGTCTGTTAGAGTAAGGAATAATGAAGGAGAAGAAGTTCCATTACATCTTAAATCAAGAATGTTTTTCTTTTGTTAACATACTTTACTTTTGGTTCGTGTAGAACAGGCGTACTCAACCTTTTTTTCTGCCGGGCTGCATACATATGTTAGCTATTTCTAGCGGGCCGCATGCATATTATGGCTATTTCACGCGGACCGCAACATGAGGATTAATGGAGGGGAGAGGGAGAAACGCTTAAGACCAAGATAACATAAAAAATTGAAAATTGATCAAAATATTAAAACTCCTATTTTCTTTTTTAATTATTATTTTTTATTTTTGTCGCTGAATTTTTCTATTGGAAGCATTTAAGAATCCCTTTTACTTAATTTCTGCAGCAGTAAACGGTTCCATATGATTATGAATGATATAACAAATTTCATAGGGTGCCTTTGTTATCGCTGTGACATTACCACTGACAAAACACTTTTTTGCTGTTGTGAAGATTATCCAAGAAAGCCTATTTATCATCTATTGAAAGAGATCTTCGAGGAAAAGTGTCATTGAGCGATCCATGTTTATTGATGTTTTTTTTTTAAATACACTTCGTGATAAATCAAACAATTACTGAACCATGCTTGTTTTTCACTACAAAATTGTCAACTTCCCAATCGTCTTGAAACAATTTATTTTCTTCCAATATTTTTCGCTTGCAAGATATGAAAGATAGTTAAAAATTAATTCCACTCATAAAATGGTCACTACTTCACTGTTGTCTGTTAAAAAATATCAATTCGCACCCATACAACATCGATATCGACAGCAAAATTGATATATTTGATTTTTTAACAAAGAATTTACCACCAAATTTTTATAAATAAATGAATTTTTCAGAGCAATGGACCATGACCGGGCCATTTAAAAAGGCCCGGTGGGCCGCAGGTTGAGTATCGCTGGTGTAGAATAAACCTTGATTATTTACAAAAGAACAAAATTAAAAAAATAGACACATTTGTTTCGGTTTTTCTCAATTTTTCTTTTAAAATAACTTTCTTGTGACTTCATACATTGTAATTTACATTTCCCTCAAACCCATTCAGTTTTATGTTAACTTATTATTATTATTCAATCAAATCATGATAAACTATGAGAACATTCTCAAGATATTTCATAGTAATCAGCTGTCCTTTCAGATGAATGGATTGAGGTACCATTTGAATATAAACGAACATGCATAAAAACTGAACAAAAATAAAAAATTTTGGAACGGCTCAGCTCATAAAAAGATGATAACAATATAATTTCTACATCATGATACACTTTCAGCATCTGTAGAAATTGCTCAACTGATATCAATAATTGTGACGGATCTATACGCGTCCTTCAATTAATCCTCTTGAGAAATCTTTGAGCTATCATTCACAACCAACCCTTTTGGAAGAAGAAACCGTGATATGCAGATTATGTCAGTTATATATAGTATAGGTTTTCTAACTGTGTGATATATAGATGAATAGACAAATAGAGGAATAGATAAATAGAGGTATAGACGGAGTTACCTGGAGATTGAAATATAGAGAAGCTGGCGACAAGGAAAGGTATTTACTGATCAGGTATTAGTAAACATTGATAGCGCATTTCGGGCATTAAATAGTTGAAGATATTTAAGTGACGATTGGTCACCATAGCTAAATTGGAACTCAAATATTAGCGTAGTGGATTGATCCATCAAAGGAGGATCAATTTAATATGTCTTCTCACAACACACACATAATTCGCGTCTCTTGTAGTTAAATCCCCTCTAGCTCTTAATTGGAACATCTCATCTTGTTTGAATACTTGAATTGTGTCTGTTGATAATTAGTGTGCTGAAGAAATAGTTGAAAATATTATGGCGAGTCATCCTTCACTTCCTCCCACACCTTTAGCCAGGTCTGTGAGTAAGTCTCGTATGTTACATAATTTAATAAAATATGAATTTCCTTAAAAAGATAGTATTTTTTTAAAATTTGAAACGAATGCATAAATTCAAAATTATTTGAGCATTTTGCGGTCTCCCCAGTTATAAATAAATATAGCAAAATTATAGAAAAATCATCTTACAACAATTTTGATCATACAGTTTTCCGTATTACTAATTGTAAACGAAATTTGTGTGTCTTCGCGAACTATACATATTAAACGATCTGGAGTATCCGTTTTTCGCACGGAAGAATTTTTAAATTAAAGCTCGTCAATCTTTCCAACTATTTGTATACAATTCTTCTAATGAGGGCTCATATCAAACATAGTACAAAATAACTTATGCAAAATTTTTAATGGTGGTACACCCTTTAATAATATTCTAAATAATTTTCAGCAAATTTTGAAAAAATACGTTTTTTTGTTATGATTCGCTAAAAAAAGAATTATAATTCTGTTACAAAGAATAAACGAATAAATACAAAGGTCTCCCAAAATAGTCCATGATGTCACATGGAGAAATATACCCAAGACCATCCGAAGCACAACTTACCTTCTCCCTCCAGTAAGAATGAAAAACACGAAGATTTATTTACTGATTACGTGATTTTTGCTAAAAAGCTTAAACCCTACTTTCATTATTCAGTTTATAATTAAACTCTTTATCATGAAAATCAGTTGAAATCCTTAGAGAGGGGATTAATAAAAGAGCAAATATCACATATTTATATAAAATTGCACACACACACACGCATATATTTGTATAAATATTCAGAAAGAAAAGAGAATACGCGAAAAGAATCTTTCGTAAATTAAAAATTCAAATGTTAAAATTTAGGAAAAAAGTACCGTTATTACTCTCTTATTTTATTTAGGATATATTATTGGTAATAAATTAAAACATATTTAGTTCTTATTCCAAATATACTACCGGCACCATTTTGTAATAATAGTAAAAAATTCACACGGGTACTTTTTTGCATATAATTTTGCAAAATTTAAATATGGGTATTTTTTACATGTATTGTAGAAAAAAATCTTTAGTAAATTTTTTAAAAAAAATTTAAACTACACATTTTTATAATTTTGTAGTACATACTGTAAGTAAAAGTTTTTTTCATATTAAACATTTTTTTGTTTGTTTATGATATAGTATTAATTAAAAATTAAAACGTATCTAGTTCGTGTTTAAAAATTACTATACGGCAACATTTTTGAAAAACAGAGTGAAATTCATATGGATATCTTTAGCATCTAACTTTAATTATAAGCATTTAATTTAAAGAGAAGATTTTTTTTTTTCCTTTACAAAATTTGTTTCTATCTTTGAAGTTAAAGTGGTTTTTTTTTTAATTTTAGTTTTTACTCAATTAAAATTCTGATTGAAAGAAAAAAATTGTGGAATACTCTGATGTACATTAACCAATTGTTCGCTAACATTTTTTATTTCTCACTTTTTATGAATTCGTATGAACATCGAAAAATTCCAAAGTATCAAAAGTTTTCAATCAGATACTCAACCAAGAAACTAAGCAAAAAATGAACAACTTATACTCAGAGCGCAACTAAGAACTAAAAAAAAAAATCGTTTGCTCACCTAAACAAGAGGTAATGAAACACAATTAACTGTAAAAGAACTAATTGCGATGACGGCTGCCACTTCTAAACCCAAAGACCACTTTGTTGCCGATGACATAAATAAGCAGCTATTTCCGAACAGGTTGCTGCTCATAATAATAGAAAAGGAAGAATAAAACAAGGCATTAGGAGGAAAGGAGGAAGGGAAAGGCTTGTGACGAAATCAAAAGAACTACTTACCGCGCCGCGTTGTGTATCAGCGGGAAGTTTCGGTATTAGCAAATATCGGTTTAGAAAATAGAAGGTCGCGGTATACTTGACCTCCGATTTATTGACAGGAGTTTACGAAAAGCAAATGGCAACCAATTAACGAACTACTAGAATGAACGTGAAGTCGTTGCTCTTTCTTTCGTTTTAGGTAATATTGCCGTCGTATTTGAATATAAAATTTCATGCATTTTTCATGACATGAGCATATGTTCTGTGATATTCTATCCTTGATGTTAATAAAATTAATCACATTTTTTTAGATTTCATGAGGAAGAGAAAACTTAACTAAGTCCGTGTATTTAAAAAACTGTTCGCACCTGCTGTTTTACGCACGAAAGCCAATGTCACGGTGTTGTATTTACTTTTAATTGAATTTCGTAGTCAAGTAAACAAAATGGATGTTCTTTTTTGTTCCTTAGTATTTTAAATGTATGTGCGTGAGTTTTTTTTCATTCCGGCGCTGAAATTTTAAAGGACAATAAATTGATCTCTAAAATAAAATACAATTTGATACTGGAGATTTCTTTATTATTATTTTTAAGCTTAGAAAATTTATTTGAAGTATCACAAAATCGCTACATATTTAAATTTTTTAAAACAGGTTTTGTTTCAAAGCTCCTTTAAAACAACAAATCAAGAAAAATTCGTCAGTGAAGATAATTTAAAATTTAATTTCAGTTTTTATAATAAGAAAACAAAGGAATCAAGCTGAACATAAACTCGAAAATCGTATTCGTAGATTTTTACAAATATATTTGCTTGAATCTGTTGGATTTCCTCAAGTTAAAATAAATTTCCTTCTCCCAAAAGCTCTTATAGCATTAAGCCTATTTTAGTACTTCAGAATACATGATTGGAATACAAAACATGAGATTGTCGAAACAATTCGAAAGCATTTCATTTGAGGAAAAATAAAAGATAAATTCTAATTTGAAATTCTCTATTGTTATTTTATTTTTCAGATAGAACTATGGCCGCAAAATAAGCAAATAAATAAATTTGTAGATAAACGAAAATTTAAGAGTCTTTAATATAGATAAAAATACTAATGAGATTAATTATGAAAATCATCCAACTAATGGTAGAGGGAATTTAATTTCGATAAAAAAATAAAATTTTCAGATACAAAATGAACAAAATGATATTTACACAACACGCATGTTACTTTTCTTTTTCTTCCTCAATTCCCATTCAATAAAAACATTTATTCATTTATTTATTGTTGCTCGACCATTATTTTTTAATAATATTTTCTGAGAAAAGAATATGGCTGCCGTACCTAAATGGTCGAGGTCGGAATTGTCGAATAATGTGTTCGAATCCAAAACCAGAGTAGAGGGGCTGGTGCACGGTAAATCTATTGAGGCTCAGTTCCCATTTACGTGGCCTGGAAGTTATATTATAGTTTGCCAGCTCAAATGTCGTCCTCGACACTTGACTATGACTCAAAATTAGGAGGTCTACCACCAATAGCTCTCGTGTTTCAGGGTTAGATGCAAATCAAAATCAAATCTGAGGGAAGAATTTAATCAATTTCCCAGGCAAAAGTTTCGGCATCTGTGCAAGTAATAATGAAACAGATATAATTTAGTTTTTATCGTCTTTGCCTTAGTAATACTGAAAATCAAATTGCAAAATTTCAGTCGCATACTAATTGTAGGATTCAAAACATGCAATTTGATTAAAATCGTTATTTTTGATTGATGGTGCTAGAGAAAGCAAATAATTCTTTTAGAAGAAAAAAAAAAATGTTTGGAAAAATTATTTACAGGTATAGAAGTTTGGCTTTGTAAATTGTGTGATAGTTTTTGACTAATTCATTAAATATTTGGAAATGGATACAAAAAAAGGTTTTTATATTAACTCATTCTAAGGAATCGCTTTCTTGGTAATTACTGCAATTCTTGATAATCCTTGCAATGATTATAAACAAACTAAATGCGAAGTTTGATCAATTAAATTATGTTATGTATCAAAATTAAATCAATAATTCATTAATGAAAATATTGAATAACGAGTAAGTAATCACATTAATTAATTTAATTACTCCATTCAATACCTTCATAAATTCGTAGACAATTTTTAACTTGAAATTTGACATAGTTCATTCATATAGGCAATCATTTACGATTTCGATCTCTTCGCCGTTCCTATTGTGAAGTTTGAGTCAAATAAAGGTGGCTTGATATTGGTTAATTTAAATTATAAGTTCTATCTCTGCCCTCTCTAGACTTCGGGGGTGACAGCAGCCAGCGTCCTTAGCTTCCAGTTACATCCGGTTCGTGAGCGGACAGGGGTTTCTCCTGGTGTCAAAGCTTGACGGGGCGATGCCCATGACAAAACCGCACAATATTTTTAAGAGTGCAGGTGTCCTTACACGTGTAGGGATCATTTCTACAAAAAAAGTCGATTCACAGCTGTGTGGCGGGAATCGTAACACTATCAATGATTCTGACTGTGTTTGCCTAACGGTTAAGAAATATTATTCTGATTTAGAGTGCTTTTTTTTAGGTACCGTACACATTTCCCAACTGCTCTCCTCGATTAGTTTTTTACAATTGAAACAAACTTGTACATTTAGATTCTAAAGACAAATTTATTATTAGAAACGGTTTCCGCGTAAATTTTCAGTAATACGCTTTGCGACTTTTGAGGGAAAGTAATGGTAACGTGAGAGTTAAGAAATTAAATAATTGATTTATTTACATCACAGCTATTAATTACAATGCATTTACGTTTTAAATAGATTTTATTCATACTGTTAATTATTTTAATTCTATAGAATATGTCCTTTGTGAGGGAGGAGGCAAACACAATCGAACATGTTGGTGTTTCAAAGTGGTCTGTTCTTCCACTGTCTTGGGGTGTGAGGTGGTTTGTTTCTGAATAACACTCGGAAACAAACCAAATTAACAATTTCACCTCGAATTACACTCGGAGCTTCCGGCTCGCAGGTATCGAATCCAGCCGTTGGGGGTACGCGGCCATCGGTTTCGAGGCGATGTCAGATGAAAGACCCAGCAACATTTTTGGGGATGACATGTGCATGTGAACGATGTTATACACGATCCACCTAAAGAAGTCAAATTTTCAGCTGCGGGACTCGAAAATGTCACAGCCTTTCGATTAATAGAATTAAGGCTGTATGGCATTAAAAGTTATAAATGAAGAGCTAAAGAGGAGGAATTTTAAGAAGCTGAAGGTGATTCAGTTTGTAACAATCTTGTAGCGGTTGTTAGTGTTTGGGGGTTCAAGTAGAGATCAGCCATAACCAGTTTTAAATTCAGGTTTTTTTTATCCCTCTTACTTAAACTAAAACAACTAAAGGTAGAAAAGGCACTATTCAACTAATTAGAAGAGCAATCACAAGGCTTAAGGATACTTAACATATGAGAATAATCTTCTCCACTTACTCTTGGAACACTCTCTCTCTCTTTATATATATATAACATTCAGCGACTATCCATCGACAACTTTCGACTCTCTCCGCGTACCTTAATGTCCACGCTTAAATATAACAACTCATTTACATGAATCAAGTCTTCTTCGGAAGAAAGTTTTCAATAGAGCATGCAGTTGAAAAGAAATAAATTAACCCCAAGAGGATTAGTTGAAGGTTCGCGGATAGACCCGTTACAAGTTTAAGTTAGAAAGGGGAAAGAGAGAGAGAGTCGCGGAGTATAGAAATGAGAGCGTATATCTATAAGTTTATGTCTGGATAATGTTCCAGCATATTATTAACAAATTTTGACTTTATTATGATTTTGAGATTAACATTTTTTAAATATTGCGAATAATAGTAGCTACAGTTTATTCCACAGACGCTTTGTATTCTAATAAACACTCAAATGCTCAAAAAGATCTCAAGAGGAATAATAATATTTCGAAAATATACAAAAATTAAATACTCATTAATTTCAACCTGCGTCGATTGCGCATCACAGTTCGTTTTTCAGACTGAACTAACATAAATTTAGAATAATTACAAAAGATGCCAATTTAAGCAACATAACTTTAACGACGAACAATTATACAACAGCAAATAAATTGAGATAAATTCGAATTGCGTGAATTATTGAATTAGAGCAGACGATAATAATATGGAAACGAATTTTTTTCAACTGAACAATATCTACAAATCTATATATAAAAAGGAGAAAAGCGACTCACTCACTGACTGACCGACTAATCACGATATCTCCGGAACTATTCAACTTACAGACTTGAAATTTGGTAGGCATGTTCCTTTTATGGAGTAAAGATCCGCTAGGAACGGATTTTGCGAAATTCGAGCCACAAGGAGCGTTACGGGGGTTAAGGAGTGTCATAAATAATTGTTTCCATTTTTAAGCTATTCGACGTACAATCTTCAATTTTGGTAAGCAGATTTCTTACATTGAGTAGAGATCCGCTACAAAATGAGTTTGGTGAAACTCGACCCCCTTAGTGGCGTTGTGGGGGCTTAGGGGGCGTTATAGAAAATTATTTCCATTTTTAAACAATTAGACACACAGTCTTGAAATTTGTTAAATAGATCCATTTCATAGAGTAGAGTTCAGATACAAGATGGGTTTTGGGAAGAAAGCCCCCCAAGTAGCGTTGCGGGGGATTAAGGTGCGTAATAGATAAATATATTTTCGTTTTTAAACTACTTGACCTACCTGCTTGAAAATTGGTAGGCGTGTTTCTTTCATGGAGTAAATATCTGCTACAAAATGGGTTTGGGGAAAATTGACCCCCAACGGGTGTTGCGAGGGGTTAAGGGGAGATATAAATAATTATTCCGATTTTTAAACTATTAGACGCACAGTCTTGAAATTTGGTGAACAGGTTCCTCTCATAGTGTAGAGATACGCCACAAAATGGATTTCGTGAAAATAGACCCCCAAGTGGTGTTAAAGAGCTTAAGGGGTGTTATAGATAATTACTTTTCCGTTTTTAAACTGGAAGCACAGTCTTTAAATATGATACACAGAATTCTTTATGGAGAAAAGATTCAATATATAATGTGTTTTGTGAAAATCAACCCCCCAGGTGGCGTTGCGGGGTCTCAAGGGGCGCTTAGACTCTCAGTCTTCAAATTTGGTAAGCAGATTCTTTTCATAGAGTAGAGATCCGCTACAAAATGGGTTTTGTGAAAACAGACCCCCAAGTGGCGTTATAGATAATTATTCCCATTTTTAAACTATTAGACGTACTGTCTTGAAATTTGGTAAGCAGATTTCTTTCGTTGAGTAGAGGACCACTACAAAATGGTTTTGGCGAAAATCAACTGTTAAGTTTAATTTCGGGGGATTAAGGGGCGTAATAGATAAATATTTCCGTTTTTAGACTATTAGATCTACCTGCTTGAAAATTGGTAGGCATGTTCCTTTCATGGAATAGAGTTCTTCTAACAAAGATTAAAACGAAAATCGACCCCAAAAAGGGTTGCGAAGGGTCAAGAGGAGTAAAGAAAAAAATTCCTGTTTTTAAATTGTTAGACCAACATACTTGAAATTGGTTAAGCATGTTTTTTTTTTGTTGAATAGGGATCCACTAAGAATTTATTTGAGGGAAATCAACTCCTGGTGGAGCAAGGGATTACTGAGGCGTATTGACAAAAAAAAAATCCTTTTTTCGAACTACAAGGACTATAATAGTGTAATTTATTTAGCATTTTTCTTTTGTTGAATTGAAATCCATTAAGAAGGATTATTTTGGCGAAAGACTCTCAACGAGATGACGGGAGGCATTGATAATAAAAATTTCGTTTTTGCTCTATTAGATTTAGACTTGAAATTTGGCTTGCATGTTTATTTTACGGAGTAGAGATCCACCGAAAATTGATTTTGCGGAAATCCACTTGGTTATAGGTTTACGAAAGTGCAAACATCCTTCTATACTTCAATTTTAGAGATTATTAAAAAATACAAATTAGAAATTCTTTCCTTTTTTTTTTATCAAGAGGTGACAGTTACAGGTATAAGTATATTTTTCAATACAATTGAATTCTTAATGCTAGGACTTAGATATCAATAATTTATGTGTTTATATATATATATAAACAGTATATATTTATAAAACACGAAATACCCGGCAAAGCGGGTGGCTAACGGCTGTTCTGTATAATTTAAATAGTTAGCAATAAATTAGTTTAATATAAAGAAAAGAAATGAAAATATCGAATAGATTATTTAAATACGAAACAAATATACTACATGTTACTTCTTATAAATTAATCCATTTTTAATATAGTATGTTCTGTAACTCGTCATCTCACTACATTATGCCAAAAAAATGTTTAATTTCTTGTGTTTCAAAAATTTAGCCGATATATTTTTTCTAAATTTGGAGAGCATGATATGGCAAACAAATTGTGTATATTATAATCATCATGAACATACATTATATTGGTATGCTTTTTTATTTGAAAAAAAATGTATTCCGAGTATTGAATATTGTTTTCAATATTTGGCAAAGAATAGTGTGAATATTCCCCCCCCCCTTGAATACATTTCCCTGTTTTTTATTGGTTTTAGTTCTTAAATGAAGTCACTTTCCCTTTTTTCTTGTTTTTTTTTGGGGGGGGGGAGGAAAAACGAAAAAAAAAAAACTGAACCCTCAGTTTTATTTGAAATTTAGTTTTTTATTTGAAATTTTGTCTTCTTATATAAACACACACACACACGGATTTCGTGCAGAACAAAAAACAATCAATCACACAGGAGCATCATTGAATAATTGCTAATGATGTCATGAAGAAATAAATGAGTGAATCAGAACTTGTCTGATGAAATATGGAAATAAAATGTTTTATTTTCGACTTTAATTTTAATGCTGAGTGTATTTAGTCACATACAGTTCTCGTTAAGGCATAAATTCCAATCATATTTTTCTGTCCAGCATTCAGGAAAATATGCGTTAGATGAGGTTTTTGATGCAATAAATGATATATTTTGCTTCTAAAAATACTAAGAAAAACTTAGCAATCATTTTGTCAGCTAAAGTGATATAATTTTAAAAATTCAATTTCTCGATAAATTATATTTTATGCTAATTATGCTTTCATAATCCTTATTTATTTATTCTACAGTTTTTATATCTAGAATTATAGTATTTTTATGAAACAAATTCTGTAATAAGAACTACGACTTTTTCAGTTTCAACACCTGGGTGGATTGAAAACGCTACTTGCTTAACCTCCACACAGAAATTGACTTTTTTGCTTTCTCTTTCATATGGGAATAGGTCGGTACTTTTCCATTTTGCCGGCGCAAGCGATAAAGTCGCCAAACATGATACGCCTGATGCCGAACGGAATATTCTACCACATTTTCAAAACAAGTCGCGATCTTTTCTTATCTCTCAGTAACGTCCCCCCCCCCCATAATACATCAAAAATAGAGGAAAAACCAACGAGAACGAACAATTTAAACATTTTTTTTCTATTTGTATATTGTGTGTTATCACCAATAAAGCCTACTTGGCGAGATTTGCGCCGGCGAAATGGAAAAGTACCAATAGAAATTTTTACAAAAGAGACTGCGACTGAAAATTTTAAATTATATTTCTGGCAGGGATTGGGGAGCGGGATGCTCAGTCCCTTTGAAATACAAGTGACCCGAATTATTTTTATCTTCAAATATTAAATTCTTCTGGTTATTAATACTATATAGACCCCAATAACACTGGGAAAAATAATAAAAAAATTCCCACTTTCCTCCAGGAACGAGGACGGTACCCGCACGATCGTGCAGGTTGGGCTTTATCTGTGAAACAGGTCACCTATGAAATTTTATGAGTTATACATTTTTAACTCTGACCAACCTTAATGAAACAACCTTAATTCAACTAAAACTGTTACAAATAAGAAAATTATTGATGTATAGTTAATTCTTTCATTAACTCATTATTCATTTACTGTGAAAATCTTTTAAACATGTTTCATTTTTGACAAGTATAAATAAACATCGCATTTTTCACATGCTTTCGAACTGCTTTCTTAGTTTTCAACTCAGCCCTTGCGAGCTCTGGAAATGCCATCAACACATCGAAAATGGCTGTACTTGTCAAGCCTTTTATACTGGAATGGCCAGGATAAAAGGCATAGCATGTATAGCAGGTGGATTACAACACTTGTACCTTTTTGTGAGGGGAATTACAACACTGTTATCTTCATCATCAGTTAAAATACTTTTGTTTGTAGGTGAAAAGGCTGCTGCTATCTCTATCAACTATCTCTAACTTGAATTTTAAGCGATTCATTTTGATTTTTGGAGGAATTTCATTTGATATTGCATTTTGTTTGTACAGAAACCAAGAATTTGAAGCAGCCAAACAAATGAAATGAAAGTATTCAAAAAACTTTTATGGTAAAGAATGATCCATAACTGTCTTTCCATCACCAGAGTAATTTTGAACCATGGCCATGAAGATAATACCTGAGCCGTGGCACTCCATTCTCCAACTTCCAAACCAAGCCCGATGTGAGGACTTTCTGCTTCGATAGATTTAACGTGCATCAGCGACTCTATTCGACAAGTACCAAGACTCAAGCCCACGATTCGACAAAGAGACTTTTATGGTAAAGAATGATCCATAATTGTCTTTCCATCACCAGAGTAATTTTGAACCATGGTCATGAAGATAATACCTGAGCTGAGGCACTCCATTCTCCAACTTCCACACCAAGCCCGATGTGAGGACTTTCTGCTTCGATAGATTTAACGTGCATCAGCGACTCTATTCGACATTTACAAGACTCAAGCCCACGATTCGAGCAGAAAAAAAAATTGCCCAGCACAAGTTGAAGACCATAACATTTTCGATCGCGATCATTTCAGTTCCTTGTGTACATATATAAGAACAACTGTAAAATTTTTTAATTTGACGCGATGTTGGAAAAAGTTTGAAATTACTTATTCGTGATATAAATGAATGGAGACTAAATTTTCACGAAGTCGTTATGAGTTTAAAAAATAATATCAATAATTTCATACTTCTTCTCAAATTCAGTACTTTTCACTCAAAAACGTTTGAAAACAATCGAATTTTCTTTGATATTAGAAATATGGAATGTATTCACACTCAATGAAAAAAAAAACTACAAAAAGCACTACGTACCGGTTTCAACGATTAATTTGACAAATACTTGCTCTCCTGTAACAGGTTAAGCTACACACAATGAAAGCTAAACAAATCTGAAAAATTACTGATGATCGGTTTATACACTGCAAATTTCCTTTTACTTTAGGAAAAAGATAGTGTGAGGTTTAATTTAGAGCATCGTAATAGCTGAATTAATTGCAGTCATTCTCACTAAAAAACCTATGGGTTCTGAAAGAAATGGGAACAAGGACCATTTTCTGTGACCGATTTTAAAGCTATTATTGTAACATTAAGTATCTGACAGGCACTGGTGTAGTAAGTTCTTAACCTGTATCAAAATTCCTTCGAGCCCTTTTTTTAGATATGAAAACCCTATAGTAGAACCGTAGTTACACATGTTGGGGCCCCTGTAGCTCGAGGGCTCCGTATCGATGATACGGTGGTAGCTACACCCTTACTGACAGGCTAACGTACAAGCAAATTTATGTGAATCTTTAATATTTAATTCATTGGTACCGACTCAGTTTTTTTGCAGTTAATCTTGAGATAGATCTCATGAGGAACTATTTAAAAAACTTGGAATTTGTGCTTGCTGAATAGCGATGAGCAACTATGATCAAATCTATTCTTATAAGGATAAATTGTGTTCTTATTTTTTTTATAAGAACGTATATTCTGAATTCAGATTACGCTGTTCCATCCAATCTAATCTAGTGTTTTCACTTTGGTTATAATGTTACATTTTGGTCAAATCTTCGAAGACACAATTCTTTGCATATGCGTGTGTGTATTATTATTTTACTTTGTCTTTCTCTGTGTCACTATTTTTTAAATTGTTTTAAGTTAAAATTATAGTAATTTAATGTATTATTTAATAACTACAGTCGACTCTTGATAATTCAAACCTTCGATAGTACGAACATTTCGATAATTCGAAGTATACGCTCATCCCCTAGAAAAACTCTTGATATTTCGAACTAAAACAATACGTTTTGGTACAGTCAAAAATTTGAAGTAAAATCTGTGGCTGACCAGACAACAACATGCAATATATTTCGAAGTTATCTTATAAAACTCTCGACAATTCGAAAACTCACTATAATGTGTAGTCCTGTAATAAACAGGTTGGACCTCTTACAAGTTTTGCGTTGTGTTGTCTCTGCGTGTCTCTTGTAACGTAGCCCCTTTGATGACAATCTGTCTGGATTCGTGTTTTCCGGTTCATCAGGAGAAAAGACACTTTTATTGTTTTCATTCCTTTAAGTGGACAATAGACGAACCGCACCTGTTGTCAGCCATCCATATCTTTCGTTGAACACGTGGCCTGGCTACACATCTAATCAGAAAGGATGATCCGCTGTTGTGAAGAAGAGATGCGTAGGATTGTGTATGAATGTATTATTTTAATACAGAACTGTATATAATATGTGCTTTTTAAAAATACTTTAAAATAATTTTACACAACTTTTATTTTATTACATAGTTTCAAATTTAAATGCGTTAGAAAAAAATTTCTCTTCGACAATTTTGGAATTTTTTCCTACCCTCTTGGCAATTCGAAGTTTTTCATTGGTCCCTCCAACTTCGAATTATCGAGAGTCGACTGTTTATATTAAAACAAATGTAGTTATAAATAGCATTGCCATTCTGCTTAAGTATATTTTAATTTATACTGTTACATTTTGAAATTATTATTTTTCAGGATTTGCGCTTACAGTTAGTTTAGAAATCTTAAAAAATTCAATGTTTTTGGCCTTTCCTTTTAGTTACAACCCTAGTAGTAGATTTAGGTTTTTCGCGCTTTCTCATTGTATTTTTTTATTTGTTTACAGTTTGGACTTATGAATCTTAGCTGACAAGAAAGGGATACTACATTTGTTCCCATCGGCTATCGTTTCAACATTTTCAAGGAAATAAATGGTAAAATTTGCTCAGAAAACTCCTAGAACCTGATAAACTACCTATTTCGTCAATGCCTTAGGCACAGGCCTTTTCTCTTCAACAACATTAGAAGTTTCTTCACGAGATAGATAAGTGTTTCAATAGATCTCCTTTTCTTGATATCTTCTCTAGCATTTTTTTAATGCTTGCTTGTTTGTTTCTAAATGAAGCTCCACTTATTTTTATTCATTTTATCCTGGAAATATATTAAAAATAAATTGCTGAAATTAAACGTCTGTTTTGTAATTTAGAAGTGAGTTTTTTATTCGAAGTTATGAACGCTCCTTGTAATGTCCTTAACGGAGTAACCTAAATATATATTTTTAATTATGGTTGCTATATATTCTGTGTATGTCTTTGTGAACATAAATAATTTTGTAGGAAATCTATCAATTCGAATATTAAATTGGGATGAAAGGAGTATTTTTTATAGTAGGTAGTAATTTCTTAATCAGTCTCATGAAATAAAATATGAAATTTGAATAAAATACAAGCAATTTATGCCCTCTAAATGCATTAGAGAACTACAAGCAATGATTTGACCAAAACTCCCAACAATATTTTAGCTATGACCTGTTATTTCTTGAAAATTATGAAACTAAATCTATACGCGTTTGTGCGCCGGTGCTTTTGAGAAATTCAGCAACAACAAATGAGCATTCAGGTAAATGGTTAAAAATGCCTGAAATGATTTCAGCAATTGTTCCTAAGTAACTTAGTGCCTAGAATTTTCTTTTCGAAGAACTTGAAACAAAATGCAAGAAGTTTTCACGCGAAATAAATTATCTAATACAAGTACAGTCGACTCTCGATAATTCGAAGTTGGAGGAACCAATGAAAAACTTCGAATTATCAAGGGGATAGAAAAATTTCTCAAGATACACGAAGAGAAATTTTTTTCTAACACATTTAAATTTGAAACTATGTAATAAAACAACAATTGTACACATGTATAAAATTATTTTAAAGTATTTTTAAAAAGTATTACTATACAGTATAAATATTTTACAAAAGTTAAAAGTCCGGTATTAAAAGAATACATTCTCTCTCATACACAATTCTACGCATCTCTTCTTTATAATAGCGGACAATCCTTTCTGAACACATGTGTAGTGTGAATCAAGTGTACTTTAAACCCACACTATAAAGTTCGTGAGGGTTATTACCTTTGAGATTTGACGTAGTGAGTTGATGTTAGTCTAAAATGATTTTAAGACGACGAATAAGTCATTATCAACAGCTCGCTGAGTTTGAACGCGAGGTTATATAATAGAGTTAAAAAAGGTAGCTTTTCTTTCCATGAGATTACAGAAAGACGTGGAAGGATTGTATCTGCTGTGCATGATTTTTGGCAGCAGTATTCCAGGGAAGGCATTACCTCAAAAAAAACTATGGCTCAATATCGCGCGGGTCATCACTGACAGAGAAGAGCACAGTATTTACCACATAGCTGGGGAACGTAGTGGATCTACTGCAGAAATTACAGTTTTTTCCGGTACCAGAGAGACACAATTAACTGTAGCAAATCAATCGCTTAAGAAATATCTTCCAGCCAGAAGCCCTGTAGCGTTCATTGACGTCTCTGACATCAGTAATGTCACGCTAGAGATCATCGGAGAGTGGAGTGGTGATGTGTTGTGTTCTCCGATCAAAGCTGTTATTGTCTTGGTGCCAGTGATGCAGTGGGGGTAACGGAGAAGATTAGGGGCCCCTACAAAGTTGGGTTTGTAGGGGGCCCCAATGCCATTCTTGATGTCAGTCAGGTTATGGGTCCCTAGAATCCTGGCCCAACCCTGCGATGCGCGGGTTGAAGAGTGTACGTTACGCCACTTCAGTCAGGGCTGTATATTGATTAGAAGAAGGCCAAGTCAGCTGCTGCAAACAATCTTTCTGTCGCCTATATACACTGGGCCTGCACCTACAGTTGTGGTCTGGCGAGTGCAATTTTTTTGACTGATGGAGCACTCTCGAGGTTAATTCACTCACCCTAACTGGAAACTAGTACGTCAGTCTGACGATTCAAAATGTTGTACTGAGATTTATAATCAATCAGGGGGGGGGGTTCCAACAGGATAACGTGCTCTCTCCTCCCTGTTGTAATCCAACAGGCTCTATAGGGGGTCGACATGTTACATTGGCCTGCTAGATCACCAGATGTTTCTCCAATCGAGCAAGAATAGGACATCATTCGGTGGCGATATCAGCTTCATCCGCAACCAGAAATAAACAACCTTATATTGACCGACCAAGAGCACCAAGCATGCAATTCCATCCCACAAACTGATATCCGGTACCAGTACGACACATGAAATGCACGTTTGCATGCTTGGATGTAAAATTGCAGTGGTTACGCGTTTTTAATGTGTATCATCATTTCACATTTGAAATGGCTCTACTCGCGCTTTCATTAACCTGTGATCTTGAAACTTTAAGGTAAGTCGGTACCCCCTATCCCGCTAATGTTAAATTGAGCATTTTTATGTGCCTTTTTCTCATAAAATATTAAATGTACAGACTTAAATTTTTTTCTGTATATTAATTAGACTTTTTTATTTAACCTGAAGTGAACTTTTTCAAATATATTGTTTAGTTTTTTCAAAAACTTTCATCGTAATGTATCACTATGAATTTTTTGAAAAATGTCATTTTTTTTCACGATAACTGACTTTTACAAAAATATTATGGGTATATTAATAAAAGTTCACTTCTGTATATATATTAATATATCAGTAATATTCAGTGAAGATTGCAAGTGCTTCCGTTGAATAGGGTTCTGAGAACATGGTACACGCATTTTTAAAAACACCGTTTTGAGATAATTGCATTTTTATTATAAAATGTCACTTCATCAAAAAAATTATGAATTACAATCTGTATTTGCACTATTTTTTTAAATATTAGCTTATTCCCAATAACTTTTAAGACTTTTTACTTATTTCTTTTACTTTGATTTCTCAGAAAATACATGTATAGCATTTTTCACTTTTAATCTATCGAGATATTTTATAGCATTTGAATCATTTTTCTCAAATTATGCATCAATTTTTGAAGAATTTTTAGTTCTGATACATTACTGTCATCCAAGATGACTATAAGTATCATAAATACCATGTAAAAATGTGTCAATACATAAAAATATGGCTTTGGTAATACATTATTATACGACATTTCGAAAAATTTCATTAGTGTTTTATAAATTCAAATGTAAACACAATTTCTTAAAGTATCAGAATTAAAAGGATTCTTAAAATATTACATAAATGGTATCCAAAACAACAACAAGAAAACTGATTTTATGTTTTTAAACATGAAATTTGTGTATTTTTTGTATGTAACAAGTTTTGTGCAACGAAAAAGGGCATTGCATTTTGGGATATATTTATGTCCCTTTTACTAAGAAACTATTGAAAACAAAGCTTAAAAATTTGTGTGTACATTAAATAAACATTTATCTTTATACAGAAGTGAAATTTTTTTAAAAAAAATTGATCAGTATGTTTAAAAATGTAATTTTGTAGAGTAGAATAATGAATTTTATAAAAATTTTCCTTTTCTATGTTACGACATCTGCTTTTCAGCTAAATGTCTGAGGAATATCTCAAAAATTTCACTTCAGTATATATAATATATATGCAATATAAAATAAATATTTCCAGTTCATGCATACAATTAATTTTTGAGAAAGAAGACACAAATTAAAAAATATAATCTATATAAGACAGTAATACATGATTATATGGCATTTCGAAAAATTTCTTTAGTGTTTTGTATATTCACATGTAAACACAATTTTCTTTAAA
>BMAO01002394.1:0-18619 GCA_019973975.1 Trichonephila clavata
GTTAAAAATTCAAAGGAATTTCACTCACCTGCTGCTGCTGGTAATTATTCCTGTTCATGAGAAATTGATTATTCGGAAAACCAACGGTTAAATAATTATAATTACGAGAATTAAAGTCAACCAGATTACATTGGGGAACTCGGGGACGTTCGTCCGGTGACCAGTGTAACAAGCGTACATTCCTCTAGCGAGCGCCAAGCAGACTGGGAAGTTCTAGATCGTCAACGATCACAGCGAAAGATAGAAGGGGGTCTAAGGAATCTAACAGAAAAGGAGGGAAGTATGAAAAACCGTAAAGCGCCAAACTTGTCGCCAACGAGTGGAAAGGGCAGAATTTTCTTTTTTTGCGGAAGGAGGGGGTCATTATTTTTCTCTATCTGGGTAAATCTACATCACAAGTGCAAATGATAAAGATGATTTGATTTTTTAATAGCGAAATAAAAATAAAGTCGGAACTTCACCTACTTACAGAACAGATGGGATATTACATAATATCAAAGAATTCAATACATTTCAATACCAGAATGCTAAAAAAAATGTGTGTGTGTGTGTTGAATACTGACCCAACTAAATATATAATTTAAGTAGTCATTTGAGGTATTCCACTACTAGCAACAACTTTTTCTTAAAAAATGGAGATATGGGTATTTTTTTGTGGTAATTTATATTTGTTTAGTAGATTTTTCAGACAAAAAAAAATGCTAAAAATAAGAATAAAAAAAGAAATTATGATGATTAAAATAAGAAAAAAGTTGGTCAAAATTTAAAAAAAAAAAAAAAAAAAAAAAAAAAACACATAAACAATTATTTATTTTGGGTTATTTTACTACAAAATTTTTTTACAAAATAATTTTTTTTTTTTTCAATTTTGATGTGGGGTTTTTTTTTTTTTTGCTATTCATTTTTTAAATGACTTTCAGGATAAAGCGATGTGTCAATTTTTATAAGGGGCTTATAAATTTTTGTAATAAAGCAGTGATTGATAAATCTGAAGGTTTAAAACACTTTTAATATTATACAGAACATACACAAAAGAAATTTCAGTTAATTATTTTCAAAACTTTTTGAGCAATCGCTGTCCCCGTTTGAACATTTTCAAAAAAAAAACACGCACACATTTTAAGTAAAAACGCATTTTAAAGTATTACATCTTGCTCTAAGTAGTGGGCATCTGCTTTTTACTAAACACTTGTAGTTTTTGTTCTAGTGAACGGAAAATAATAAACTTGGTATTTTTATAAAGCTAATAAGATGGTCTATAAAAATAAAATCATCAAAAAAATTCGTCAATTTTTTGGCAAAATTCACAATTTTAAGGTAATCGGATACCTTAATGAGAAATATTCTAAAAGTTTACAGTTTGTCATTTAACGAAAAGGTATAGGAAGACTTATCTATAAAACCAGCTTTTTATTTTATTTATGCCATTTTGGTGCGTTGTAGATTTTGAGTTTCTAGAAATCTTAGTACATTTGATTTTACAAAACTAAAGACCCATTAAGGAAATAATTTAAATTACTCATTGACATTTAAATACGATCAGAATTATCTTCAATGATCAGAAATGAATTTAAAAAATTATTTTCCTTGATATTATATTATATTATATTGAAGCCTAGTGGCTGTAATAAAAAGGAACAAATAGAAAAAAAAAAAACTCAAGAACTTTAAATTAATTGTAAGATTATATTTAAGAAAATCCACAAATTAAAACATAAAATGTTTCTTTAGCTAAAAATTTGTGCACTCCCAAATTTGGAACTATTTGCCGTTAAAGCTCGAAAGCCGTTAATGTGCAGATTACTTAGTTATTCTATAGATTAACCGATTATTACCGTTAAAGTGTGGAATCAAGAGTTTTCCACATTTTAACTCTACGTAATTTACACACAAGAGCATTCTGTACAGTTAAAGTTCAAAAGTTTGTTTTTTTCATTGCCTTTATGTTAGGAATTTTGATTGAACATTGACTTTATCCCAGAATTATTTATCCTAAACATTTAGAAACAGAATGGCAGAGCCAAATGTATTCAATAAAAGATTCCATAATTTTATCTATGTTTCTCAAATTCCTTTTTTTAATTTAATAATGTGGAAACCGTTTGATTCTTTGTATTATTGTATTTCAATACCATTGATGATTGATTCTATCAACTAATTTGTTTGCTTGATTGCATTAACGTGATGCTTTAGACATAAAAAAATGAACAACATTATGTCAATTTCCTTAATTGCAATAATATTTTAAACCGTATAATTCTTTGTATTGCAGTTTTTCAGCTGATTGATTTTATCAACTGTGTTCATAGTTTTGTTCCATCAAAGATCTTACTTTCATTTTAACAAGTGACTAGTGGGTAATATGTGCAGATTATCTAGGTAATTCGCAGATTAATAAGGTAATTGGAGAAATGAAAAGATTATCCATACTTGAACGGATCACACCAGTTATTGTGCAGATTAGCTGATTTCTGCTAATTTCCGCAGAATTTCCAGATCATTCTGAAATTTTGCCTAAGCCGTTGTATATTTTATTTTCTAATGCTTGCGTTAAAGGCTTTTTCATAGTGTAATTATCTTAAATTCTTTTTTTTTAATCAATATCAATAAAAAATTCTTTATTTTGTGCATGAAAATGTATCTAAATTTCAACCGAAATTTCTGGCATTTGTTTAAAAAATGAAACATTATCCTTGAATGAATTTCAAAATATTGAATTAAAAAAAATTAATGAAAGATTAAAAAATAAATAAATAAAATCTGTGGTAGGTTAAATTGAACTAGGGGAACACGATTTAGAAGCTACACGAGGGCTATAGAAAATGATTTTACTTTAAACTACGTTTAAATGTAGAAAACAAAACCTTTGGGCTGGCATTCCACTCTCCGAACTTCCACGCTACTCCAATGTGAGGCCATATGTAAACTCAGACAGATTTATAGCGTGTATTAACCTTTTTAAAACATTAATAACAGGCAGACAAAAATTTTAAAAATTGATTTTTTGGTATAAGTACCGTATATACCTTTAAATGCATTTAGTAAAAAGCTGCTAACTTGAAATTACAAACAGACGCTTCAATTTTATTTATTTGTATAGATTAATTAATCGACGAGTTGCTCTCGTCTAACTTTCAATTACTTTACGTTAATCTCAAACTTCTATCATCTAATTCCTAACCTCTCTCTCCCTACGAACCTAAAAGTTAATGCAAAAAATACGACATGATTTACATATATCGCACCTTCTTTTTCGGGAGAAAGTTTTCAATTGTACAATCTTTAAATTAATAGAATTTCCCCAAGAAGATTAGCGAAAGGTACGCGAATATACCCGATACACCATCACAAAAAAAGAATGCTAAAACTTCAAAAATGGGGGAAGTAAAAAAAAAGCAGCTCTTTTTGACCCCAATGACCTCTGTAGATAACCAATTGAAAGTAAACACTTCGTCGCCAAAGTGATGGTGGTGTGGCGAGAGAGACCTCTATTTAACGAAAAAGCTAAATACCGAAAAAAGGTAATGTGGAAAACTCGTTACATAAAAATTCATTTCCCATATGTAATACGTTCTTGGTTCCAGGAAAAAGTTCGTAAAATAGAGATATTTGCAAAATTAAAGTTCGTAACACAGAGATATATTGCAAAATAAAAGTTCGTAAAATGGAGATTTGACTGTAATTTCATTCCCGTTAATGTTTCAAATGGAACTAAATTGTGTTATATATATATAAAGAATTTTAATTCATTAGCACCCCACATAACATTAATTCCATACATAACAAAGCTAATTAACCTTTACAACAGAATTTCCTTTTTTTTTCAGAATTAAAATAGTCAAAAATCAGTGTTTTTCAATAGGGGTTCACAAGAAAACAAAACTTTATTTCAGGGATTCATAATATTTACCAAGAGGTTTTCGTTAAAATGCGAGTAAGAGAAATTCAATTAAATAAACTAACGTGAACGAAAGAAAAGTTAAGAAATTTGCTAGTCGAAGATACTAATACATTCTGGTACCTCCTTAAGTAAAAAAAAAAAAGAAATTTATCCACAGAGAAAATTCTCTAAGAAATATAATTACAGTAGAACCTCCATATATATAAAGAGCCTCTAATTTACGAATTTCTCAATTTTGCGAACTTTCTCCTGAAATCAAGAACATTACTTTTTTTTATATAATTTATTTTGTAAAATAACCTCCAATAGTGAAGTGCATTTTCTACTTAACGAACTTTTCTTCTTGTAATTCGATTTCCTTTCTTCTTATTTTTAAAATATTACAGGCATTTTTCAAATTATTCTCTCTTTTAGCACATTTTATAGATATCAATGACATTGAACTGCTATTACCAGATGTCTAAGGTTGCGTGGCTACAGCGGACGTGGTCTGAGCGGACACTTTGAAACTCATCGTGGTTTGAGTGGACACATTTTTTCCCCCATCTTAGAACAGATTCGATTACAAGGATAAATACATTTTTGCCAATCAAATGTAATTATTTTTTAAAAATTGTTCAGGTATTAAAGTGCGAATACATTTTAAACATAGCGAAATGTAATGGAAATAAAAACTTTCAGAGAAATAATTAAAAATTAATAGTAAGTAACAATATAATGAAGGGTATGAACTAATTTCAGGAATTTTGTGGAAAACTGTATTTTAAAGCCAAATAAATATTAGAACAGGTGCAATTGCCATAAAATTAATTAGTTTCATTAATGTCAGTAAAAATGAATACTAGAAGTAAAATACACAAGATACAAGTAGATAAAAAAGAAAAATAAATACAAGTAAATAAATACTAACGTTTATTATAAAGCAAATATCATTACCATTGGATTTAGTTAAACCTAGTTTCAAAACAAAGATTTTAGACATTTTTTTGAATTGTTTGATGTTTTCAATTCTTTCATTCAATTTTGCATATGCTTTTTTCCTTTTTATTCCAGGGTTTCCTAATTCCTTGGATTTCAAATTAAAAGGCACTTATTAGTTAAAATACTAAGAGACAAAAAGTGTCTTTTAATTTGAAATTCCGGGAATTAGGCGACCCTGGAATAAAAAGGAAAAAAGCATATGCAAAATTGAATGAAAGAATTGAAAAGATCCTAAAAGAATTCGAAATATCAAACAATTTAGAAAAATGTCTAAAATCTTTAAGTTTTGTAACTAGGTTGGATTAAATCCAATGGTAAATGACATTTGTGCCTTTATAATTTATTTACTTGTATTTATCTTTTTTTTATTTGCTTTTGTATATATCTGTTTTATATATTTTACTTCTAGTATTTATATTTACTTACATTAATGAAACTAATTAATTTTATAGTAATTGCACATCTTCTAATATTTATTTGACTCTAAAATACAAAATCCCTGAAATTTATTCATACCCTTCATTATACTGTTACTATTAATTTTTAAATATTTCTCTCAAAGCTTTTATTTTTTTATTACATTTCGCTATGTTTAAAATGTATTCGCACTATAATATCTTTACAATTTAATACAAATAATTAAATTTGATAAGCAAAAATGTATTTATCCTTCTAATTTGATAATCGAATCTGTTATAAGATGGGGGAAGGGGGAATGTGTCCGCTCTAACCACGATGAGTTTCAAAGTGTCCGCTCAGACCACGAAATGTTATGTGTCCGCTGTAGCCCCGCCACCATGTCTAACTCACCCAGAACAATGAAATATTTTTAAAACAAAAAACTCAATTAAAACCGAGAGATTTTATCCGCAATTAAATTTAAGGACGCATGCGATAGTGTATGCTTAAAATTACTCGTAGGCTTAAAATTAAAAATATTGTTAAATTTATTTGTTTTAATATAAATTATTTTTTTATAGTTCAAAATACAGTGTACTTATGAACAATGTCCCCCCCCCTCCCCCTTGTTTTCCTACCAGATTTCTTTCCGATGGGTAAGATATATAGTATGCATAAATATTAATTAAAAAAAAGTCTGTGGAGAGAGAGAACAATTACTTTTTTAAATATATAGTGTGTATGAATTTAGAATTGTTTTATATGGTTCTTAAAATATATTAAAAGATGAACCTCTATTTATAATGAATTTTCCATTCAAACGAACTTTTCCCTCCGAGATTTAGCGACTTCGTTAAATTGAGGTCTGACTGAATCTATAAGCAGCTAATCTAGAAAAAAAATGAATTTATAATCAGTCATTTCATTCAAAAGTGATTCATCAAATCAGTGCGGTCACATTTATCGTGTTTCTAAAAAGTATTGCTCGAGTGAGTCATGTTTTTCTCAAGCACCTAGTAGCAGTGCCGGTTTAAACTCATTTCGGGCCCCCTTGGCACTGGCGGCTCGAAATTTATAACCAGAAAATCTGGTTAGGTCCAGCTTGCCCGGGCCCCTTAAGTCCCTTCCGGGGCCCGGGCCCTGGGCGCCCGCTCCAAGCACCCAATGGATAAACCAGCACTGCCTAGTATCAGACGGTGGTTGCTCCAGTGGTGTAACCTAGTGCTCCCCAACCTTTTCACTGCCGCGGACCGGTCAACATTTGATAATTTTATCGCGGCCTGCTGTAGGGGGAGAACGTTGACAGTTTCTATTTTAAACTGTTTTGATTACTAATTTAAATTAATTGTATTTAAGCATGCCTTCGGCATAAAATAGTTACACCAAAAATGAATATAAAATGATTTAACGTGAAATATATGAAGTGATCTCCATGAAAAGCCACACAAACTCAAGAGAAATGGACCACAGTAAATAAAATGAAAACAGTTAAATGTTCCTTGTGTGGCCTGGGTAGTCGAAACCCCTGCGAGAAATAAAAAAATTTCAGGCAATTTTTCTTTTTTCATTACAATTTCTTTTCACAATTGCATTTTTATATTATTTGGAATTATCAAATTATTATCTATTAATAATCTACAATAAGTTGTGACCAGGGCCGTGTTAAAGCATGGGCCAACTGGGCCCCGAACACAATGGGGGCCACATCTCGTTCTTGACTCAGTCTTTATAAGATCGTGATTCGAATAATTTCAACGATCGAAATGTTATTTTCGATTGTATTCTCCGAAAAACTGGAATTTCGGACGATGTCTCAACTGGCTACATGTGATGACCGTCGTTCATGTATAGGTCAAGGCCTAACACCATAACTCATTTAGTCAAAAGACGGCAGTCGTCGAGCTGGTTTGTGCGATTGTAAGTCTGGCACATTTGTTTCGGATTACTGTTTCTACGAATATTTGACAACGTATCCTATGTACTGTATATTTTTAAGGGTCATAAGTGGCGCCTGCATTTGTGTAGGGGCAGGGGCCTACTTTTGCTTAGAGGCCCAGGGCCTCAAGAAGTCCTTGGTTATGACTACTTATTATACGCACATGTTAAGGCCCACATACATAAAGGACGCAGGAAATTCCATGAGAAAAGTACAAATATTAAAAACCTTAGGTTTGAATATAGCCTCTACCCCAAATTTCAGCTGAATCAAATTATTACTTTCCGAAATATTCGGAAATTTTTTTTGAAAAACTTTAAAAAAAAAATTGTATTTTCAAATTTTTTTAACACCACAAGTGGTCGATCTTTTAATTTCATACTCAAACTACCACACAACAAATTAAAATACAGCAATTTCCATTTGTAATATTCGACTCAATTTCTGAACTGCGGAGGAATTGCATGAAATTCCGGAATTGACAGTTTTATGACATGAAAATTCGAAATATGTAAACATTTTGGTATGTTATGCAATCTACATCTTGTCATGCAAATGCATTCAAGATTTTATATTTTTTTAATATTATTTTGATAATTTTAATTATTTAAGTTTTACAAAAGCAGAGAAAATATTTATCGTCAATAATCGGGACATTTTTAAGTTTAGCGTTTTAGAACTATATTGAGATTAATCCACTAAAGCCGCCATTTTCTGTTCCTTTTTAGTCTTTTACTGTTTATTAATGTCGCACTCTATGAAGCTATAAGAGGATTACTAGCGAAGGAACTTCTAATTTTGAATCACGTTCCAGAAACGAAGACGGACACTTGAGCTGGCATCCCCTTTTCTACTGAACAGAGAGGCATACCACTCTCCAAACTTCCACATCCCGCTAACGTGAAGACTTACAGCGTCGACAAATTTAAAATTCATCAGCCCATCTACTTCTTAGCAGTCGAAATTGATTGCAAAGCATTGAAAAATTACGCTATATAAAACAATATTAAGACCCATACTTACCTATGGATCTGAAATTTGGACTTTAGATTAAATCTAAAACTAAACAGACTAGCCGTCTTTGAGCGATAAGTTCTCGGATATATCTGTGGTGCTGTGAATGAGTATGGATTGTGGAGCAACGACATTTTGAATAATATAAGCTATTTTAAGGAAGCAGATGTCATGAAATTCGTCAAGATGGGTCGTTTGAGGTTTGCGGGCCACATCTACCGTATGGACCCCTAATCCTGGTGACGCTCCGAGTTTTCAATTACAAACCTATTGGAACTAGAACTAGGGGTAAAACCAAATTGAGATGGGCTGATTGTGTGGAGGACGAGTTTAAAGTTTTAAGAGTGACTAATTGGAGAACCGTTGCTAAGCGAAGATCGGAATGGAAGAGGATTCTTGAGAAGGGCCTTGACTGTTGTATCAATAGAAGAAGCCTCTCTAAGACGGCGGTTTTTTTTTAATACTACCAAGACAAGACCAGGGACGTCTTAAGACTTCTTAAGGCCCAGGGCTCCTACCCAAATGTAGGCCCCACCTATGACCCATAAAAGTAGACAGTACGCAGCATACGTTGTCAAACACTGATACAAATAAATGTGTATGACTTACAATCACTAAAACCGGCTTGACCCACTACCCCCCCCCCTTTGACTGAATGAGTGGTGATAGGCTTACGCGTATATAGTGACGACAGTCCGAATATACAGTCCGAAATTCCTGGTTTTTCGGAGAATACAACTGCAAATAATATTTGACCACCGAAATTATTCGATTTACGATCTTTTTAAGGTTGAGTCGAGAACGAAACGAGCCCCCCCCCCCTTGTGGCCTAGGACCAGTTGGCCCATGCCTTAAGACGTCTCTGGACTCAACATAAACACTTGTCATGAATTTGCAACTATGATTACTCGGCTAAAACGGCAAATGAGACGTAATGGCTCAAATACTACTTTAGTACAATTGCGATGAGATTCATGGAATTAGAACATTGTCTTTTTTGACGAACTCTATATCATTCTCTGTTTTCTAACTACTACTTACATGAGGACTGAAATACTATCTCAAATTAATCCATGGCTGTCTCATTATTCTGAAACACAACCCTTGGTGAAACTACGCGACTCATCAAGAGGAATATTGGCCATAAAGCTCCCAACTTAGACCCCAAGGGTATCATGGTAAAGAAGAAAACTCAGGAATTATACTCATGTCTTAATTCAGAATATCTCCAATTGGGAAAACGACACAAATTTATGGGTTTTGAACAAACTATACTACGCTACCTACACACACACAGAAAAAAATTTCTTAGAACGGACCGATCGTTTAAAAATGTAACAATTTAAACATTTTTCCCTCCTACTAAGTGCACCTGTTGCTTTAAATACAAAAATTATTATTAGATAATTTCACACCTACTTACACCCACAAGCATTTTGTGAAATATGAGCAAGGAAGTCATAAATTACAATGACATGTCTTCATTAAGCGTCAAAAGAGTTTTTTTTTACTCAGTTAATACGTACAATAGGATAAAATTACTGATATAATATATTCTGAAACATAGAAATACATAAAAAATAATAACAATTATTGAAAATGATGCTGATATGAATTATAAGTGCTGTAATAAAAAGAGATGTGCGCGAGAAAAATTTAAATAAAAGTTAATGTTGCCACTTTTTTTTTTGAACGAACGCGAAAATTTTGGCCTACTTATATTTAAACACAGAAGTGACCAGAACATATAATTTTAAAAATAATAATTTTCATAAGAACCAACACAACATTTTACGTTAAGTAAATAAAAAAAGGGCTATATAAATATATATATATATACTAGCTGATATACCCGTTCTTCGCGCGCACGGGTGAATTTAAAAATTAAACAGTAAAGATTGAAGGATAAAGAAGTTTTTAATGAATTAATTTTACGTGAATTGCAAATTAAACAAAAAAAAAAGGTTTTTGCATATCTCAGCTGAACAAAAAATCCCATATTTGTTAAATTTTAAGTCTGATTAAAATAATTTGTTTTATTTATAACGCCCCGTAACTCTCTTGTTGGTCCATTTTTCAAAACACCTTCTTAAGCTGATCTCTGCTCAGCGAAAGTAACCCATTGTTACATATTTTTGAGTATTGAACGCTTAAAATAGTGTAAATAATTTATATCTGGATGTGTAATACGTTAATATTACTTTCTGTTGTATTTATTTTATGTTAAAGTTGTAAGCAACGCCGTTCCTTACATTAAAATAGCGATTCAATGGAAACATTGCGAAATGTTAAGCCAAAGTTGGCATCATTTTTGGCGACTACGTAGGTAGCTTGGCGATTTATTGAACGGTTCAAAAATTGCTTTGCTGTAGCGCCACCTGGTGGCTGCAACAAAGAGGACGGCACAAAAACCTTCTCCACAAAAATATACATGTTTATGCCAATTCTCATAGTGATCGGTTGAACGGGGATGGAGTGAAACAGTTTCATGTATACATCAATTTATATATATATATATACATACACAGGAGACCGACTTCGTTCTCATCCCTACTCTATGCTGTTTACGGGGTGAGAAGTGACACCGGTAGATGCCTGGCGGGAATAACTGATCGAGTAGTAACTGATAAATTATTGAAAGCAAGAGTAGAAAATTACTAAAGTACTAATATTGCTGTCAAAAATAGGGGTTGGCGGTAGAAAAGTATAAGTTTAGGGTTGTACGCATTTTTTACTGTCGAATCATTAAAAAAAATTTTTAATTAAAAATTTTGTCCAAAAAATAAAAATTTAGGGTGGGTTACCTTTATGACTTAGGGGTATAAGAAACAGTTTACGTCCTATTCTCAGACCTACTGAATATACGCACAAAATTTCATGAGAATCGATCTAGCCGTTTCATTTATCTCGTGTCACTATTTGAAATAATGATAACGAAGTAAAAGCAATTTAGTTTTTCTCAAATATATTTGATTTTTTTTTATAATCCGATGCAATATATGAATTTTTGAATTAAAGATATGTACAAAAAATGGGGGGAAAACTTTTCACTTGCCAAATTTGGTGATTTTTGTTTGTTATAGACACCTATTTTGCTATTGTAACCCATGAGCAGGGTATTTTGGATGGTAGAACAGAGAAAAGTCGCACATCTGGCGCGAAACCGATTTTCGACGCCAAGCGAAACAACGGCGAAATAAGCAACACACAGGGGCAAGACAATTACCCGTTTTAAGGTTTTTAATTAATATCTTTTCAACTAATTGCAATATCGGAATGAAAAATAGTTTACATCCTATTCTCAGACCTACTGAATATACGCACAAAATTTCACAAGAATCAGGTCAAGACGTTTCGGAGGAGTTTGGTTACAAACACTGTGACAGGAGAATTTTGTATGTTAGATATGAGCCGCATTATTATATACTCTGATATAAGCAAAAGTATATTAACAATAAATAGACTGAAATAAAGCGCAAAAAGGGAAAATTTTAATTTCCATACAAAATTTCTAAAACAAAGTTAAAAAATGCGCGGACAAAATAAGATTTTATACTTGAGTCAATGAAGTAAGACTTGTGACACCCGTGATGAAGGTACTAAATTCTAAATTTACCTTTTTTAACAGACAATACTAACCACGTCAGAAGCGTATTTACCGCCGTATCAATGATACGGGGTCTCCAAGCTACAGGGCCCCAACGTGTAATATTTTGACACTTTCAAATAAGTTTTATATTGAGATCATTTTTTATTTATTCCTCCCAAAAAGGGGCCCTAAGGAATATTGATGCAATGCCCATTCAGGACTAGATATGCAGTGGCGCCTGCTTTGTGAAAATACTGCCACTACACATTTCGAGAGAGTTCCGTTAGTCCACCCCCCCCCTCAAACTTTAGGAAAAGTGAAAATTCTTCTCTGGTCACCAGACAGGAAACCCCTTTCACACACAACCATAAAAAGGGAGGAGGTGTATTCCAAGATAACATTGTCAGAACATTTCAAAAGACCGGATATGCTAGAACCAGGGTGAGCATTAAGTCGATCGCGATCGATCGGTGGACCACGAAGACATTTTGGGGTGACCGCCTTCTCTAAGACCTATAATCCTTCCATCATACGAAGGTCTAGTAATGCTGTATTTATTCGAATATAAACCGTCATCGATTCTAAGACGCACCCCCAAATTCTCAAAATTTTGTGAGAATTGAAAAATATTCTCTAAAATTGTTTATCGATATCCAATTTAACGAAATTAAAACAAATTTAAAAGGAAAACTAATAAGTAGTGAATAATTATACTATTTTATCAGTATTAAAATTTTTAATACATAATTGCTCTTAATACCCCATTCAACACATATTCCCCCCCTTCAATTCTAAGCCGTTCCTAATTTTCGGTAGCATTTACTTTGGGTAAAAAGTGTGGCTTAGATTTGAGTAAATAAGGTATTTTAAAAAATGCGGAGGGAAAAAAATCGAATTATAAGAGAAAATTTCGTTGAATAGAAAATGCACTTCGCTATTTGGAGGCTATTTTACGAAGAAAATCGTAAAATATATTCTTGGTTCCAGGAAATAGTTCGCGAAATAAAGAAATTCGTAAAATGGAGGTTCGACTGTATTGTATACTTTCTTTTAGTTCACTACACCTACACCACTGAGTGGACCGCAACACCTTGAAAAAATTAGAAGTACCCCGGAAAAGTCTGCCCACCCCTATGCTAGATGCTCTAAAAGAAATTAACAACAAGATACTATCTCACAATGATGATCACATTCCACACATTGATTTCAAATACATTAAGAGTGAGGGTTCTAAATTTGTCAATCACCCTCACCTCTTTATGTATCAGCCTGACATCGTGGACGATTTTGAACGCTCCTCCCCAAAATGTGTACGAGTGATTTAAAGGTTCCTCAATCACCCTAAGACAGCCTCAGACAGACATTTACAGACTTTTTTTAACTTTAAAGAAAACAGTAAACATCTAATTAAAACTATTGCAAAATACTAATTTAATACTAACTTACTTAATATTCTTGATCGAAATACATGTTCCAGTATATTTTTTCACTGGAGGCACACAATTTAGTGATCAATTCTAAGAGTCCGTAAAAAGAGGGAACATTAAATAAGACCTTCGCAGACCCCAGAAAGGCGCTGAGCTATATTCGAGGATTACAAGTTACTACCGAGGGAGATAGGAAACCGAAGCGCAACGAATCCGAATACTCTCCAACAATATTCAACAGACTTAAACCTTTAACTACCGCCAGCATATATATATATACGTCTCCCTATGCGTCAACTGCCACTGGCGTATACATACATCTTTCCGAAATACAACCTTTTTCTTTGCGCTGCTATTAGTAAAATTATTCCGAAGGCTTTGTTTGGAATACAATAAAATGACCTAATTTTTTTTCCTTAGAAAATCGCCCTAACTCGAAAGAAATACTCCGTATTATATAAAATGGAAATAACTAATGTTCTTTAGGCGGCCGGGTAACGACCCGCGGCCGGCCCAGGGTTGGGGACCCAATGCTCTAAAGAAACTAACTCTATTTACAGAAGAATTATTCACAAAATATTATTTTTTTGGAATAAAACATAACTCTCTGCAGCGAGAAAGCTAACTTATAACGAGGATAAGAAGTCACAAAATTTAAATTTTATTTGTATGCTATAATTACTCTCAAAATTTCGAATGAATCTGAGCTTTTAGTGGGTGAAAATCGAGTTCCAAGATTCCGTTACATGCAAGTGAAACTTATAAAAGCGTGTTAAAAAGAAAAGTTTCCATCTTTTTTTTCTAAAACAAATAAATCAGTTTTACTGGTATAAACAGCTTGAAAAAAAATTCTTTTTGAAAAAATATAACGGTGACAAATTAAGGAGAGGTAAACATTGCACTTAAGCAACATAACAGATATTGCAGCCAGAACAAGTAATTTTTAACCACAGTCAAGCGACGAAGATGGCACTTGAGCTGGCATCCCTTCTCCTAACTTCCACACCAAGCAAAGGGAGAACTTTGAGATACTACTGATTTAACGTTCATCAGCCCTTCTACATGAAGGGTCTTCAGTCAGTAAATATTAACGTTGCACTATTCAGTTAACTTAAATCAGTGGCGCAACAGTCCATGAAAGCCAAGGCCTACTGTGCCAATATCAATATACGTGACCTTGGGCCTAGAAGCGCATGAGCAGATGTTCCGATCAGGTGGTCAGTCTGAAGCGAAACCCCCAGTGTTTAAGTTCCAAGCAAGCTTGGTATTCATTTATCGACCCACTGAAGGGATGAAAGGTTGAGTCAATCTTGCCCAGCCGGGGTTTGTACCTCGGAACTGTGGTGTTGAAGTGCGATGCACTACCACTGGGCTTCGCACTATTTAGTTACTCGAGGGCTCTTCGAAACGGACCTCGTAGTTTTGAACCACGGTCAAGTGATGAGGACGACACGTGATCTGACACTCCCCTCTCCTAACTTCCACGCCACGCCACACCAACGGGTCTTCGAATCTGCGACTCGACAACACCGGCGACAGCTCGTGACCACAACCACTCGGATACCGTATTAAGAAAGTCTGAATGACAATTACACGATATTAACCCGGCACTTCACGCGCAGGGTACGTCATACCCACCATCTAACTTTTTTCAACGCTCCTTCTAAGTCTTTTTTGGAAAATGGATAGTTTCTCGTGTAGCTGACCTTAATGTCATATCCTTTGAGGGGCCTTAGCTTGTAGGCGAATTCTAACTGTATATCTTTGGATACCGCCTCTTCGGGTATATCACACCCTGCGCGTGAATCGCCGTTACAGTTCTAAATGCATGAGCACGCTTTAAAATCTTTCTATGCAATAGTGCATTATTGTAGTAATGATGAAGAAATGTGATATTTAAGTCATTTAATAGATATAGTACAACGGTATTTTCAGATGAAGAAAGTCTCTTTGCGGGGATGGTGAGGAAGAATCGACTGATGAACAGTATAATAGCAAGTATATGATTCCTTTACTGAAATCTATTCAGATAATTTAAAACTGAGGAAGCAATTATCGTCCTTGATAAAAAGACCACATCATATTCATTGGCTAGAAAATATAATCGTTAGCGTATGACAATACTTTTTATGTTGTTGAACATTGCAACAATAAATGTGCAAATTATTTTGTTAGTACTCAGAACCGCCCCCCCCCCCACCACCACCAACGAAACATCGAACCAGACGCTGATTTTTGAAGTGTTTCGAATTTCGATTTACAGAAGAATGTAGAAACCAGCAAGCAATGCTTCAACGAAATTTTAAAAAAAAATTAAGATCCAGTGAAAACATCGCACTCACTCGCGACATACATAAGCAATGTACTGGATGCCCTACTAAATAGAACAGAAAAACTAAATTTTCGTGTGAAAGTGTAATCAACATATTGCATTTCTTATTTTCCTTTTTCACTTTTGTAAGCAATTTTAATGTAAAAAGATAATGTAAACATCCTTGGGTATAAGATATCCTGCGCATGAAATTCCGTTCGTATTTTTCGTGCGAAAAAATGCCGGGTTAAATGTATTGCGTAACTTTTTTACGTGTAATGACGGACCCATAGAAGAAAAGAAATTTATAAAATGTAATAAAATACACACAGTACATATCGTAATTATTTTTAACATACAAAAATTAATAAGTTTAAATAACAGTTGGTTTTGCTTCAGAACTATACGTGAAAGATTGCGAATTACCCGAAAATCTACTCTTAATTTCTATTAGGTTGTGTGAGATACAATAATCATTGGCGTAGCTATCTCTGAAGGTTCTCTGTAGCAAAATTCCTTCAGGACCTTTTTTAAATATAGGTTAGTGGGATTGTAATCACATGTTGGGGACCCTGTAACGGGGGCCCCATATCATTGAAACGGCGGTAGCTACGCTCCTGACAATAATCCCATTATTTCAAAGGACAACTTAGATCGAATTAAGACTAATACAGTGACTAGAAACTCGCCAGTTACGAACCTTGAAAGACCTTAGGTGGCCTCTCTTTATCACTTATTTTAAAGTACAACAGACAATCTTTGACAACAGAAAAGAACGATTAATTTCTTAAGGTATCCGACTGGTTTGCGACAACTTTTTTCTTAAAAAAAAGGACGATATGGGGATATTTTTTGTTATTTTTAGATTTGTTTAGTGCATTTTAAGAAAAATGTGCTAATAGAGAAAGAATATTATTACTAAAATGGGAAAAATAGGTAAAAATTGACAAAAATAGCATAAACGCGGCCCATTAGATATTAGACCTCCAGGATAAGAGATATTTTCTTTTTTACAAAAACTAGAGCACTTTATCACAGTTATATGAAATTGCTTAAAAAGACAGTGATTATATTCACATAAGGGACTGTAAATTTTGTAATAAAACAGTGTTTGATAAATCTGAAGGTTAAAACAATTCTATTATACAAAACCTGCAGAAAAAATTTCACAGTTAATCATGTTTAAAACTTTTTTTAGCAATCGCTGACCCCGTTTGATTATTTAAAAAAAAACACACATTCCGAGTAAAATGCTTTTCAAAGTCAAAACGCGTTTTAAAGTATGACATCTTGCTGAAAGTAATGGCGTCTGCTTTTACTAAAACACTTGCAGTTTTTGTTCTAATAAACGGAAAATGATAAACTTGGTATTTTTATAAAAATAATAAGATGGCCAAAAATTTGCCAAAATTTGTCAATTTTCGGCAAAATTCACAGTATTAGGGTAGTCGGATACTTAAGTCTTCAGATAAAAAATGAAACAAATTTAGATAAAAAGAAAATGGAAAAATTAATAATTGCGGTAGCACACAATTTAAATACACTGACCATCATTTACACAGGGATGGCCAACCCGTCGTCCGTCTATGTCCGCCTATCGTCGTCCAGAGCGGCGCCGGCTACGAGGTAGAGCCATGCTGACGCGTCAATGGCAGCGAACGTGTTTAGTTATGCATTATTATTAGTGTTTGTACACATGAAAAACAAAAATAACACGTCCTTCTGTTTTAAATTTTCACTCATAAATTATTGTAATGGATCCAAATCTAATATAAGATGTATATTATTATATGCGCCCCACGGGATTATGTGTTTCCGAAGAGGCCCGCGAGGTCATTTGGGTTGGCTACCCTCATTTACACTCTAAAAGTTGTAAAATATAATCCACACACACTTGCATTCAATAACTAATAAAAACATTTGATATGTTAGCTCGTTCGCTAACAAACACATTTCCGCATCTCGCAAGAGATTGAATTATGAATTCTGTAACAAAACGTCTTCGATTTTACATGGAGAAATACCATATGCATGATAGGAGAATGTCTTCGAGTTATGCTAAATAGAATTCGATTTTGGAATATATACTTTCAAATATAAAAGTACTTCACCATTAATATTAGCTAGATATATATATATATATATATATATATATATATTATGGCTTCGTTATAAGATAGAGAGCACAACATTTTACTATATAACCCATCTCTAACCGAGATGTTTCATTTTTTTTCTGCTGTAAAATGTTTTTTGTATTTTTCTTTCCTCTATAGAGTAATGCTAAACGAACCGTCCCTTTACATGTTAAAAGGATTAATTGTTTATGGAATATTCCGAATTTCATCACAACGCAACAAATTTACATGAAAATGGTAACGGTTTTTTTGGACTGAAAAGTGATCGACGTTTAGTTCAGGCTATCGAATATTTGGCGAAGACGGTCTTAAGATATTCGTTCCATACAATGTGAAATATCTATAATTATAGGCAAGCCAATCTAAAATTTACTTCATAAAGAGAAATATAAACTTAGAATGAAGTGATTAATCAATAAAATATCTTATCACAAGATTAATATTTAATGTTTTCAATCAAAAGTCCAACGCTCTAGGTATTTTAAAGCAAGTATATCAACTCTTCTAGAAAATGTAGTTAAGTATCTTTCACACATATTCATACGCTATTTTATGGATTCAAAATCAAATGTTCTCTCTCTTAGCATCGTAAAATTTCATCCTTTTTCCAAGGAATCGCCGTATTAACAAGGCTTTAACGGACCACGGCTTTTCATGTTATCATATGGTGAAAACTATATTGATATTTCGAAGAATTAAAAAAACACTGATTTTTTTAAAATAAATTTTAATATGTTATTTAACAAGTCCTAACTATTAGAGTGGATGGCGGTTCTACGGAGAAAAATATTATTATTACTCGGAACATATGCTTAATCCAATTACCCTAAAATTGTGAATTTTGCCAAAAATTGACGAATTTTTTTTGGATTTTATTTTATAGACCATTTTATAAGCTTTATAAAAATACCAAATTTATAATT
>BMAO01002395.1:0-11649 GCA_019973975.1 Trichonephila clavata
ATAGAATATTTCAGTTAGTTAATGTGCTGTAAATAAAATGTTTTGAAGATTTTTGCAGTGATATTTGTCTCATATTTACCACTAATTCCACTAAATTGACTCACATTCTCTCTAATACCTACAATATCTACAGATAAATATTCATTAAAAATACAAAAAGTTCAATAAATTTATGATGAAATTTTTATTACTTCAATAAATTTCCAACAGAAGTGTGTATTACTCGTATATTCCAACATTATTTAGAGATTTTTTAAATGTCAGCTATACAAATATCTGAAATATTCAATAAAGTCTGTTCAATTTATCCATCTCATAACACAAGAAATAAGGTTTACTTTTAATCTCAATAAATTCAAAAAAAATGATAAAGTAATGGTGTTTTAATAATGTGCCTTAAAATATTTGAAACAGATTGAAATTTTTGAATATTTGAAACAGAAATAGTTGATAATTTATGACTAGCATTAATAGCGTAGTCCTTAGATAATTTTAAAAATATTTAAAAGTATTATTATATCTTGATAAAAAAAAATTTTTAAAAATCAAATCAATAAATCACAAGCTGTAGTATTTGAAAATGATTAGTCGATGTTTCTTGGCTGTTCTAAATAATAATGTGGAAATTTTATATTCTTATCATCATTTACGGGTTTTAAAGCTAGACAGCTTTGTCTAAAATAATTCGTATTTCAGTAAAATCACATACATTGGTCATCTAGGAAGAAAAGTTTGAGCATATATAAAGAAAACTTCAAGTAGCAAAATATTTTCAGTTTTTGAAATTATTTTCTCATTTTTTTCTATTTTGTGAACGATAATTAATTCATTGATTTAAAATAACTATTTTGTTAGTCATATATGTGCAGGAATTATTTAAATAGTTCCACATATGAAATTTTTAATAGAATTGTTTTAGTATTAATAAAAAGACAGTTTGAAATGGTTTCCCTTTTTTGAAAAAGAATAGCTTTGATGTGTCACGTTTAAAAATGGGAGGTAACTCTAAATATGAAAATTGAATAATTATGAATAGAAAAATGACAAAAGTTTTGTAGCATACTAAAAACATATTTAAATACAGTAATACCCTGAACTTACGCGATAGGTGGTACTGAGTGTTAACCGAGTCGATCTTAGTTTCGGATATAAATACATATAAACTATTTTTATTTGAGGCTAAAGACGAAAGAAAATAATAATTTAGGAAAAGAATGTTGAATAATATCTTAGATAACACAAATTCAAAATTGCAAACAGAAATTATTTTGCTGTAGAAGGTTTCATAAAATCTAACAAAGTAGTGTGCCGGCTCAAAGATTTTTTTCTCCGACAAAACTTCCTCGAAGCATACTAATATTTTTTTTATTCCTTGTTTTGTCGAAAAAATAAGCTCTTTGTAAGAATCTATATTTTCTAAGACTTGTCACCCTTTTCAATCAAACAGAGGCCTTCTGTCAAATTCCCAACATCACCATTCGATCTTCTGTTTGAACTAGGACTTAAGACTTAATTTCTTCAATGTTTTGTTCTTGCTCATGCATGGCTATAAGCTCATCGATTGCCAGCTCATGATTATGAGAATTCAGTAATTCTTGAACGCCATCACTATCCACTTCTAAATTTATTTGCCTAGCAAGATCGACAACTTCTTCAATCGCATTACCAATTTCAACAGGTTTTGGTACTGATTTCACCTGTTTCAGTGATTGGAAAGAAAAAAAGAAAGAAAAAAAGATCAATCGAAGATATCTGAAAATCGCGTAAGTCGGGTAAGCATAAGTCGAGATATTACTTACAAGAATTTTTACATTTATATATTTTTAAACCCCACAAATATATTCATGAGGATGTCTTAATATACCTTAAGAATGTATTTTGATGACATAAAACCATGATACATCCCTTTATAACATGATTAATTAATATTAAAATGCTCAAAAAGTTTTACGTCTTCTATTTTTAATACTACTTTAAAAATTAAATAAATAAGAATGCACTGTTTATATATACACTGCTGGCCACCGTAAATGCAACACCAAGAAAGACAAGAGATAGCACAACAAAATTTATTTTGTAGATAACATGTTGGCCAAATATCAAATGATTAAATTTATAGACTTCTGTGAAGTGTGGTTCCTGACAGAATCAGTAGCCAGAGTAGTCGCTATTGTTGGAGATCACCGCTACCACACGCCTCGCATTGATTCAAAGAGACTTTGGTTGTGTTCTTGGGTACGGCAGACAAGCAGCTTCCACACGTTGAAAAGTTTATCTGGTGGGGCAGCGTGGGGGTGTAATCTGGGTCAATCGTTGAGTAACCATGGACCACATGTTTTCTATCGGCGAAAGATCCGAAGAGCGAGCCGGCCAGGGAAGAAATTCAATATGGTGATTGACGAAGAACCTCTGGACAATGCGTGCCACGTGTGGTCGCACATTATCCTGTTGAAATATGGCTTGTGACCAAGCCCTGAAGGTAAGGAAGGACAACTGGCTCCACCACCTCGGAGATGTAGCGCTCTGTTTAAAGTACCGGCAATGCGTACTAGAGGAGTGCGAGAGTGATATCCAATACCGCCCCATACCATAATACCCGGTGCAGGACCAGTGTGGCGGTACATAACGCAGCTGTTCAGCATCCCCTCTCCACGGTGTCTCCAGACTTGAATCCGACCATCGTGGTGTTGCAGACAGATGCGTGACTCGTCAGTAAAGACAACTTCATTCCATTCTGCTCCCACATCCTTCTTTCATCGCACCATTGGCGGCGGAGACGTCTGTGGTTCTGCGTCAAGGGTAGACTAAGCAATGGACGTCTTGCGGACAGACCACTCTGCTGTAAACGACGTCGAATGGTACGCACAGACACTGAATGATGCGTTACAGACTCAATGTGCTGTGCTGTGGTTCGTGATGTGACTGAGCGATCCGTCACTGCCATGCGCACAATTTGCCTTCCACACGTGAAGGGTGCACTGAGGTGGATGCGATCGACCACTTTGGTCCGTCGTACCCTCCTGCATCCAACGGTCACATATCCGCATTACAGTTGTTTGTTTCGTCCAACACGACTACCGAATTTCCTGAAAAATAACCTACAATCTCGGTAGGCCACTCTATCCTTCCTCTGTCGAACTCGGATACTTGATCAAAAGCTGATCGCTGTTTTCTACGAACATAACTGATCGATTTTTGAAAAAACCACAAGAAAAACACAATTGCCGAACTTGAAATCGTCGAAATCTCCAAGCCTTAAATAGCGCTTTGAGGTGGCGCCACAGGCGTGTGTGATGTGTGTCTGCGCTGAAATTCTAATCATTTGCATATCTCACCTCCGCTAATGCATGTTGTAAATTTCATGTTATTTGCGTGCTTCCTTCAGGGTGTTGCATTTACGGTGGCCAGCAGTGTAACTACTTTTCTGCATCACACTCCGAATACCGTGTTCAAACTTGAAGGGAGATAAGAAAATCCTTAGGAGCCATAACTACAAAGGAAATAATGGGTGGAAACGTAACCCTAATGAAATAAGGAGACACAAAGGAGTAAGGCCACAATACAGAAAGTAGTGTAAAATGCTTTATTTCAAAAACAAAAAAAAATTATAAATTAAATTATGCAAAGCATCCCAGGAGGTGTTTGAAATTGCTGCTATTGGCATGCATGCACGCACGACACCAAAGCGACATGGACTGGTGGACATATTCAAAAATACCAGGTGTTTCACGGATTGTAGAAGCAGTGATAAATATTCATGCCACCAGATCCATTTCAGAATTGACGGACGTGTTGTCGATCGTGGCTCTTAAAGGTCCATGTTTTCCAGGTTCAGATGCACCCGAGCGAACGTTTGATGCTTCGGTTGCCGCCTCATTGGATATCTTCCCCCATACATCCAGGTTCATTTCCGTTGGCTAGGCCGTAGCTGAAGTGGATATCCACCAACTCGGCGTTCATATAACAATCCATGTAATCACACACTGTTCATGTCTAAAATGAGGAAACCACATTCACCGACCTTGCAAGCTCATACCTTTCGCTTTCCTATGTAATTATGACTCCTCATGATGTTCTCTACCTCCCTCCAAGTTTGTACACGGCATTCAGGGACACAATGTATGATTTTGTTCCACGTGTAAACAATTTAAATTTGTAAGTTAACATTCAATATCTTTGAAAGAACAACCCTCAAAATTTCTTTTACATTATCACAAAAAATGTTTAATAAATTAAATAAAAATATCTTTTATTAAATTTGATATTAAAGATTTCAATAAGCAAGATATTTAATATATTGAAATATATACACACATTTCATAATATTCATCTAAATTTTCTCTGAGATATTGGTGTTCAATTAGTACAAATTGTTTTATATCAGTGATCTTTTAAACATTTTTTTCGTGGGATGATGAAATGGATACATCACCCCAAAACCTCTATTAAAGTGTTAAGGTTTCACATAATTGTTTCAAATCTCATCTTTTTGCTATTCTAACTTATTAATCCTATAAAAGCATTGAGCGAATAATATTAATTCGGAATATTGCACTATTTGTTTTTTAAAACTCGTCATTTAAAAAAAAATATGAATTAATTTTTTCATGTTAATTGTGATATTTTATCAGATACAAATAGAGTATATCAACGTCTAACCAAATTTTCTGTTTAAATTCTTAAAAGAACTGAATTCGTGCTAATCCAAATTGTAACTTAACTTCCAAACAATTGTTTTAGAAATAAGACAACTGTATTATAAATACTTACGCAAAATCATTCAATAATTTAAGTTTTTTTAGATAAATTAGATTATTATCTTTGATCTATCCACAGAACGTTTTTATTTTTAAGCTTAAGGCTCCTAACGATCATGTCTCTCTGCATGGAAGAATGACTCCAGAGATAAATTTTCATAACCGCCTTCACACAAAGGCCCTTTTTACCCATAATATCAACTCGTACCGAAGCTATAGTAAATCCTATAAAATAATTTCCATTCGGGCCGTTCCTCGGACTTGGGCAAACACATCGATCGACCATTCTTCGTCTCCTTAACACACCAAAAACTTTATCTCCAAAAGGATATTTCTATGGATTTATTCGACGGACGAACGCCAACGTCCCAAAGGTCTCGCCAACGGAGACTCAGATAAAACATTTGCTTTGACAAAGTTAGTTCTGAATATTGACAAGTTAAACAAAAGGCAGCCAGCTTAGTCTCCTTATCACTTTTAATGTAAATTTCGGGTGTGCTTTTCTAAGGGAAGCTCTGTTTGTTCTAAAATTATTAATAGAACAGGGGAAGAAATGAATGGGTCAAAAAACATATTGGAATTCGCCAAATTGATGTCCGAGATCACATATCGGCAACTTTGTCTTGTTTTTCTTGCTCTTAGATGAAAGCCTGTGGGTCTTTTAATTTAATGCGCTAAGAGATGTTCAAATATTATCTGTGTGGGAAATATTCATTTAAAAAATCAAATAGATATAAGATGTTAGATCCAAGTAAAGTATTATCGATGATTTGGTGAATTTTTTATTCGATAGAGATTTTCACAAATAATTATTTTAAATTTTTTCAAAATAAATAACAGGGCATTAAGGAATTTACTGTAATGTGTTTACCATTTATTTAAAATACGCAGCATCAAATTCAAATAGAATATTTTCATTTATTTCTGTAAAAAATTTTGGTGTTTTCTGAATAAGACATGTAAAAAAGCTTTAATATTAAAAAATAATAAATACTACATACATTTTTAATATTAAATATGTAATACTAAATTAAGAACTTTAGAATCAAAAAGACGTTATATTTAATATTATAAACTTAATATAAATACAGATGTATAGTGTTAAGTATTAATTTTTAGCTGAACGCCGGTGGCAACAAACTGTTGTATTGACATTTGATTCAACTAATATAACATTCTGTATATTTCTTTTATTCAAATTCATATTCTAACTAATACTCTAATATTCTATATTAAATTTATTTAATTTACGAACTCTAGTATCTTTCATTAAACGGCTCTGTTTCATTATAAAATGGCTCGTCCGACTCAACATATATGGTTTATGTTTTTATTTATATTATATTTTTATTATATAAATCTTGCTTTTCTCTGAGAACTTTATTAACTGATAATAAAATTATAGTTATGTCTTCTATTAAAATTGCGTCCATGTATCACTATGAAACATTATACAATGATCCGTTTTTCAATGCATTGATGGTTTTTTTACTGCGTATTGCAAAATTTTATTAGTCCAGGGGTTTTCGACCGATTCTTCGTTATCTTGTTCTATATACTGAAATATGTAAATATCTAATGTTGAATATGTATAACGTTATTACTTTATTGGAAAAAAATCTCAAAACAAAGAAGGGTTTCTGCTACATAAATAAAATTTGGTAGGCGTGTTTATGTATCTTAAAGATGACGTCGACTGAAGTTTCGCTTTTGAAGCGCCACTGTGAACATGAAAATCAAGTTTGCTTAAAGTTCGTGTTGCATATTCGTTAGCATCATTTACCATTGAGATTTGATGCAGGGAGTTAGTACTAGTCAAGAGGATGCATTTAAGAAGACTAAAAAGCCACTATCAATAATTCACTGAGTCTGAACGAAGTCGTGCAAAAGGTCGTGGCTTTTCGTAGCTTTGCGAAAAAAATTGACAGGAATGTATCCACTGTGCATGATTGTTAAAAGCAATGGTCAAGGGAAGGTCCTTAAGAAGTCCTGGTTCAGGGATACACTACCTAGTCGGAAGACCACCATGTTTGACGAATTGCTGTGTATCCCCGTAGTGCATTGCACCAGAAGTTGCAGCTTTTGTCAGCAATGGAATGATACAGTAAACTGTAACAAATCGATTTGTTGAGGAATAATCAAGCCAGACACCTTGTAGCGTACATTTCACTGACTCCAAGCCACTGTGATTGCAACGTCAGTGGAGTCAAGCTAGAGTCACTTGAAAAATGAATGAGATATGTGTGGTTTTTTTATGAAAGCCGACTCTGCCTTGGTCCCAGAGATACCCATATGTTGATGAAAACAAGACCAGGTGAACGCTTGCAATCAGCCTGTATGCAACCTAGACACCTACATCTCGAGTAATGATCTGGGGAGCAATTTTCTATGACAGCAGGAGCACTCTCGTGGTTATTCCCCGCACTTTGACCGATACAAGTATTTCAGTAAGTATGCAAGTCAATAATTAATTAAACAATTATTTTATATCCCAAAAAATGCTGAAAATGATAACAAAAACTGCACGAGTGAATAATTCAATTAAAATTACTGCAATTCTTGCATGGAATCTGAGTACGAAGCAAGGTTTAAATGCAACGATGTTTTGTAAAGTGTTTTTGTTTTTAAAAAAAAACCCTATTGCTTTTTTTTCTTCTTTTACTTGTTTGTAAATTGGAATTACTTAGAAAACACGCAAGCGTACAAAACTACAGTGACAAATGCATGTTTCAACATATAGTTCTGCATTTGATGAAAAGGGCTTCTTGCGACCAGTACAGTGAAAATACAGCTCAGTAGAAAGATGAGAATGCATACCCAAATATCAGCATTATGATATAAGAGGGGATGTTACGACAGGCAAACACGCACAATGAGTGCGCTTAATTCCAAGGCAACTTTAAGAAAAAGGAAATGACGCGTTTCAGATATTTCCTACAAGTGGAAGTGAATTCATGCTTTCATACTGGTTACAAGAAACCATCAGGATACCTTTAAACGGGGTACAATGATCGACAAACATGCAGAGGGGCGTAGTTTGGCGGGTGTTGCACAAGAGTTTGGAATTGACAAAAGCGCAGCTTCAAAAGCTTGAAAATTCTTCCAAATGACGGGTACAACTGTAAAAAAGGTTCCCGGTGTTTCCTCGAGGAATACAATAGCAAGTGATGACCGGTATATAGTTCTGCAGGTGAAAAGATACCGGAACCAGATATTGAGCAACATTGCTCAAGAGCTGTGTATGGCGTTCAGCTGACAGGTATCACGGTTTACTTTTGATGAATGTCTGGCTAAAGGGGGTCTATTGTCCCGTCGTCCTTAAAGAAATATATTATTTATAACAGCCCATTTGCAGCACCATTTACAGTAATGTCAAGAACACAAAAATTTAACATCTTATCAATGGAGTCACGTTATGTTTACTGAGGAGAGTCGTTTCAGTCCAAACAACGATTCTCAACGTTAGTTGACAGGGAAGGAGAGAATGATACGGTTTCCTCCCACTAATATCAGGGAAAGAGTCCATTATGGCGATCCTGGTGTGCGTGTGGGAGAAAGGATTATATTAGATGGACGAAAGGAGTTCCATATTAGTGGCCCACTTACCGGAGATCGTTGTTGCGGTGAAACTATCCTCCAACGTACGTCTGTTCCGAGATGCCTTTGATCCAGATTTTATTTTTGAGGACGACAATGTGCGTCCCCCCAGAACCTCTGCTGATGAACATCTTCTAGAAAATGAGGATATTTGCAGAGTGTGTTCGTCAGCAGGCTGTTGGTGTATCCTAAGGAGAACTCTAGAAAGCTGAAACAGATGCTCCTTGAAGAATGGCATGTCTTACCTTAAGAACTGCAGGGTGATTTGGTATTAAGTATGAGCAAATGGTTGCATTTAGTAGAGATCATTAGTTTGTTCTTTCGAATGGTCAGACAATGTTTTTTACTAACATTCTATCCACAAAGACTTTTTTCTTCTTTGTTCCATAATGTGTAAGTACAATTCATTTTTTGGCTATAATGCTTTCATCAACCTTGAAGTGCTAAATTGTGCTTCTGTAGAGTGAATCCGTGTCATCTAAGCGATTTTTTTCTGAACTACAGCACAATCTGAAAAATTGCCAAGGTTTTATTTTTATTTGAAAACGCTATCTGCTTCCACCAAAAACCAATTATTTTTCTCAAAACACATTTAAAACAATTTCAGAAAGTCCCATGTAATCCAAATGAAATTTACTTTTAAATTACACTTACAATAAAAATGCTCCATCAATTGGAAACTTAAATTCAATGTCATCAAATTTCCGAAATCATTTTGAAACATAAATTGTTTGTCCTTAGCAAGAGAATAACATATATCACAAAATAATAAATCTCTTACTCTCGTACAAATTTTTAAAAAATTTCATCAAATGATTGTTTTATAATCAGTATATGAAAGAATTGTAAATATCTTAGCATTGTGTAGTGCAAATACAAAAATCAATACCTGACCTATTTTTAGCCATTTAGAAAGAAATGATGAAATAAAGAAAACGTAAAGAAAACGTTAAAGAAAATCTCATAAATATTTAATATTTTTACCAAAGTATAACTATCTCATATTTCAAAATCTTTTCATAGATATTTTCTAATACTAATACATATACTCTAATGATGATGATGATGATAACATACACAACTAAAATTATACTCTTTGGAATTATACTAATGTTATAATTTATTATTGTTTCTGGTATTGAACTCCTCTTTTCAAGAGTAGTATTTAAATTTTTATTCAGCTTACTAAATTTTATTTCGCTGTTTTTAACCAAAAAAATAAACATCGTAAGTACAAATGTATTTAATGCTTTAAAATAATACTTGATTTCAAGAAATCCTTAACTATAGATAAATAAGCACATTTAAGGGAAACGCATGCCAACAGATTGTATCATTAAATAATCCTGCGAATTTAATTTATTAAAACTACGGGAGTAGGTTGTACCCCCTGTCTGCCTAACTGCGAACCAAGCCCCATTGTACAAATTATACAACTATCCATATTCATTGCTCAAATTGTGAAGCTATAATTTCCATGCGTTATGTAGTTCTAATATATTCCTAGCCAAGAACAAATTTGTTTTTAAAAAAATATCCTGGTGCCATCTGTTGCAACTAATCTTAACTACATCAAAAATGTACTACAGCATCATGAAAAACTTTTTTCGTATAGAAAGAGATGATTTCAGATCATAAGAGTAAAATGATTTAATTAGGCTTAAAATTTTTCTCAAACTTTAACATGTTTGCTAACAGTAATTTTTAATGTTAACCCCTTAACTATTTATCAGAAATTTAGTACAATGTTATTATGATTCTGGAAAAATAAACTTATTTTCACACAAATTTTTAAAAAAATTTTTAATCAATCATAATAATACCTTCAAAAATTAATTTTTTGATCCTAAATACTTATCAGATGATTTATATACAGGAATATGTTGTTTTAAAAGAAAGAGTATTATATGCACTTATAAGTATGCTTATCAAATCTTTTTGTAATTAGTTTATATAAAAAAAGAGTATGAGATGTGACAAATAAACAATGCATGCTTTTACCACAAATATAGCAGTTTATCATCGTTTCAAAATGTTTTAAAGAGTTTTCCTCCTTTTTTAAGGAGTCGAAGCATTCCTAACTAATTAACTTTTCAAGTCAGAACCTCTTCTAATGCACCTCACAAAAATATTCTTTCAATTCAAACTTCTTTTCCAAAAGGACGCTGTTAGCTGTTTCATTTTATTTCTTGTATCGAGCATTTCCTCTTCGAAATTGAAAGAAAATAGAATTTTGTAAAACATTTCCTCGCAGTTAGTTTTAGTTTCCATTAAAAAAAAGATTCCTTGAAATTAAAAGAACGCTTGTCTTTCTAACACCAAAGAATGTTCTCAGCAAACAAACAACACAACTTCAGTGGAACCACTACTGAGAATTTAGAGCAATCTCTTCTCTCAAATTCCATCTATTTCCCGGTTAAGAAATGAAACGTTTAATATAAAAGTTTAGTGGCAAATGTGTGACGAGGATATTTTTCTTTTTTCAAGGGGGAACCGTATAACAAATTCTTCCCAATCTGCTGAAAGCTATTTCAATCTTCCGCCATTTGAATTTCCCTTTTGTGGAAATCCGATGAAATGATCCGATTGGAAAAAGGAATTTTCCAATACCGAAAATAAAAATTGATCCGTTAAGAATCTCATTCGATACTCCATCTGAAAAGAAAGTGGCACTCCATTACTTTCCACGCTGGGTTATTTCACACCCTGATTCTGTTGATTCCGTTAATCCGGAAAGCGACGTTTCAATTTGAATGAGATATTTTACAGGTTTTCGCTTAGCCATTTTTCACTTAACTTCAGAGATAAGACTTATGCATAAAAAAATATACTAGATTTCAAAAAATCAATTCTTTAGCTTATATTTTTCCATGAAATTTAAAGAATTTGCGAGAAGAAAAAAACTGCTATTTAAACATATTTAATCATAATAAAGTCTACGATATTTGATTGCTTCTATATCAAAAGTAGTTTAAATTATTTTCATGTTTAAGACACACAGTACCAAACAAATTTCATAATTTATCGCGAATTTTTTTTTGTTGCATTTTTTTGTGGTTTATATCTTTGAAAAGTTTGCCACCAAATTTCAGATCTGCTAACAAATTAGTTTTTAAGATATTTGAAGTATGGTTTTGGTTTCGGTTTCATTTTAAGCTTTTTTACTCTTAAATTAAATTATTTAAAAATATTTTTGAGCACAATCATCCCTTTTAGTTTTAAAGTTATTACTTCCAATTTTCGTAACTAAAATTATTTCTGCTTGGTTATATTTTGAGTTTTTTTGAATTCTCAT